>CANYBF011476048.1:0-15420 GCA_948192965.1 Dalechampia spathulata | reverse complement strand
ATTTAAGCACGTTTTCCAAAACTCACCATTTTTGACCTGCAAAATACGAAATGTACACAAGTCAACTGTTCTAATAAATAAATAGTGCTAAAATAGGTGCTTTGTGGGCATAAAACATGACACTTTTACGCTCGATCAATGATACTATAACTGGGCTTAATTTACTATTTCTTCATACTATGATTACTAGTTCTCATATTTAGATAGGTCGTTGGCTTTAGGAACAGTTTATTGAAGTTGGTGACGATAAGAATCCTAGTCGTTCTATACTTTATGGTCCTTACATTTTATATATGTATCATGCTCTCAAAGTTCTTCACTTGAATGCTCCATGCCTTGGTCTTCTTGGTCAAAATTTAGATCTTTCTTTCATTGAACATGCATTACTTCCTAAGTCAAATAGGTTAGGAGTTTACTCCACTTATAAGGAATACATCAAGCGATGTCTTGAGTATATTTTAGTGAATGACTTGCCAAATGACATTGTTGCCCTTATGGTGCTAAGGCTGTAGAAATTTGTCACCATGTGAGTGTCCCTATTCCTTTTGATGTCGAGTATTCTATGGATGATACTCCTGTTGTGTTTCATCCTCCTACCAGTTCCCCTCATGACTTGGCTCATTATGAGGCTACCATTCATCGTCAATGCTAACACTAAAGTAAGGGTGGTTCATCTTCAACTGTTGATCCTTTTATCCTCCTTCCATTATTGATCTTTTGACACAACAATTTATGACTCTTAACACCAGATTTGATGGTTTTGATTGATGCCTTGATAAGCTTGAGTCTCAATTTGATATCTTTGATCAATGTCTGCATCAATATAATCAAAAATTTCAAAAGTTATACACCTCCACTCCTGTTGCTCTTTAAAGCATTCAAACTCAATTTGATCCATCTTTTCCTCCTTTCAATTGATGCCTTTTTATTATTGTTAAAGGGCAAAATATGCTTGGATTCATGTTTGGATGCTTATTTAGCTTGCTTAGTTCGTTTCCTTATTATGATTACATTTATTATGGGTACCTTGGTTTATGTACTTGGAACCTTTATTATTGATGATGTTGGTATTTTATTTTAATGAATGTCATGAAACTTTCATTTTGTATCTTGTGTTTTGTTGTGGATGATTATATACTTGTATATGTTGGTTATATGCTCATAGTGATAGGGAGATTAAGGTAATTGATAAAATTATTTGTCAACATTAAAAAGGGGGAGATTGCTACACCTATTGTTTATGGATTTTGATGTTAATGAACAATTTATATCATTTTTAACATGATTTATTTTATTTTAGGTTATGTATGATCATACCATTGATTGGTATGGGCATACCAAGAGCTTTTGAATCATTCTAAAGGAGTTAATAATTTTGATAAAAGCTTTGGTACGGACGTACCACTTTTCATGTACGATCGTACCATAACCACTGTCTAAATTTGAACTTAAATTTTTAGCACTCATACGGGCATACCATTTAGGTGTACAGTTGTACATGACTTGAAGCATCAATTTTTCTGTCTAACTTAAAAAAGTATCAACGGAACTATTAGCATTAAATTCTTAAAGTAACAGATTCTTATTAAAGAGAAGTATATTTAAGGTTAGGAAATCATTCCATAAAGTAAGTAACTTGAATCTTGAGCTATTATATCTTCTTTCTCTTAAATTACTCTTGTTCTCTTGAATTCATTAATTACTCAACTTTGATTACTTTGTATTGGATTGGTGAGAGCAATTACTTGGGTATTATTGTTGTAATTGAGAATGTATTGGATCGGTGAGAACAATTACTTGAGCATTATTATTGTAATTGAGAGTATTATCTTATGAGATTGTTCTCTATTATAAAAGTTTGAGTGTTAACCTATAAAACACTAGGATTGGGATTCTTAGTTGAAGAATCCATTGTGTAATCTTGAAAGCTTTTAGTGGAATGTTAAGTTGCTACTTAAGAGAGTGGACGTAGACAATTGTTGTACCGAACCACTATAATTTGTGTGTTGCCTGCTTAGGATTTCAAATTCCTTAACTTTAACTCTATATTTTATTATGATTTTTAAAAAATTAATCAGTAATAAAATGATGCAAACAATCTTTTAGAAAGGATCAAATATGTTTTTCAAATTTTGAAATGAAACATATAAGCATCCTAACTAAAAATAAAATTAGTTTTTAATTACCTTTAGGTTGCTAAAATATTTATAAGGAATGAATTTAACTTAGAAATAATTGCCAAAATAACCAAAGCATAAAATTTAATTAAAAAATAAAAGTATCTATGTTACAAAAATTATATGAGGAAGATATAGAGGTAAATAAATAATTAAAAATGTATATATTAGACAAGCTATATAAAATATAATAATGTAATTAAATCTTAAAGAAATCAAAATTAAAATTTTATTAAGTATCAAATTTTTATCCTTAGAAAATAAACTATAAAATATTGAACAACTAATAAGATATATGACCAATAAAAATGAAAATAACGAATAATATATGGAAAATATGAAAAATATATTTATGTGGAATAAATTAAATAAGTTAGTAATAATTTAAAGGTTTCAAATAAAAATATAATAATAAGGTTTTAATCAAAAATATAATAAATATGAATATTTTATAGTTTTGTTAACATATGGAATGATGATGAAGATAATTATATTAACAAAAGTTTAAGATTACCGATAAATGAATTTATTCAACCTAAAATTGAAAGTACAAGAGATGAGACTGAAAACATATTTAATTTGCTAAAAGAAATCAAGAGAAACTCCAAAGAAATGATTAAAGAAAATATAACATTAAGAGAATATAATAAATATAAAATAGAAATTTATAAGAAAATTGAAAATGGAACCTGTATGTCTAAATGAAGTATGACTAAATTTAGATCATGTAAATGAAACACAAAAAATAATAAAAATGATTAAAATGGAAATAATTTAATAGTCTTAATTAATGAATATAATTTAGGTCGAGCTTATAATTTTTTACTTAGTACATTAAAAGAAAATGTAAAATTATGGTAAAATTCTATACCTTCATATAGTAAATAAAAAATAAAATATGGATTTGTAGACAAAGAAAGTATATTAATTGTATTTATAAAAATCAATAGCAGTGGTAAAGTTAAGAATTTATTATAGGGGATTAAATTTTAGATGAACGTGTATAATGAAATGGGAACATTTTATTAACTAAAATCCTAAGTTTGGGCTTAGGGTAGATTAATTTATGCAAGAATTATATAAAAAAAAATATTCAATCCAAAAGTTTAAGTTAATAGGTGAGGTCTATGAATATGAATGTCTATTAGACTTGAAGAATGAATATGTATAAACCAACATCCATATTATGTTGAATTTTAGTAGTTAATAAGTTTCCATGAATCAAATTCTAAACCTATTGATCATAAAGGTTTTGATACCATGTTAAAAAAATTCTAACACAAAGCTTAAATTGTTAGAAGATGTCTGTAAATGGTTATATATTTAAAAAGAATAAATTGTTTGAATGGATTGGAAATTAAGTTTAAATGTGGGGTTACAAAACATGTAGCAAATAACTTGGAAATAAAGGTTGGCTAGTGAAGGATAGACAAAGTTAAACTTGCAAAACCTCAATGTATGATTTTTATCCTTCTACAAAACCTCAACAATCCCTTCTAATTTTGCAAAACTACAACTGTCATTCTTCCTTTTGCAGAGTTGTTGCAACCTGTTAGAATTTGATTTTTATCTGATAATCAATGTATGATTAATTTTATGAAGTCAAAATCTTCCATTTTCTATCAATTTTTAAAATCTCAATGAAATTCTTATGTTAACTACTTTTTGAGCATAAAAAGTTGTGTTAGCAATTTTTTCTTGTACTAAAAATTGCATAATAACTTTTTTGTAAGAAACACAACTTTCAAAGATAAAAAAATTGTTAGTATAAGTTCTTGATAGGAAATAAAAAAATATGTTTTTTCACATGAAAAGCCAAAGGTTCTCTAACTGCTTGGCTCACTTATATAAGAGAAATAGTTTTATTTAAATAAGAGAAAAAATAGTTTTTATTATTTATTTATGTTTACTTGATTGTTTTTGACATTTAGTAATTTTTTTACTTAGTAAAAATCTATAATTATTTTCTTAAACAATTTGGATTTCAAAGTTTATTTTATTTTTCCTAAAAATATAAAAATTATTTAAAAATAATTTTCAAGTTATTTTTAATTAATGATATTTTCTAAAAAAACTAAAATATTTTAATAAATATTTATAAAAATATTTTTGAATAAAACATAAATACATTTTCATCTTTTTGGTGGAAATTGAAGAATTTGAGACAATCAAAAGAATTTATCAAGACATGGTATTAAAATCAAGGTACAACGTGATGGTATTTTTTCCATAATTTTTAATTTTTTTTTATGGAAATGCATACAAAAAAGGTAAAGATCAAGTGGGAGCCCAAGGGCTTGTGCAAAAATTAAATAAATTCATTGGTACAACTTTACGTTATGAACACTTACTAGCGTAACTCTTTTGTTATAAAAGAGTTATGCCAACAATTCTTATGACTTTCAAAAATTTTGTTCATTCTTTTATCCTTTTTTCATGATGTTATGCAATAATGTATAATATGCTTGTTGTTAGTATGTTGGATTGATCATGATATATGAATAATGAGACTAATTCATTTCCTTTTTGATTTTATGATTTGATTTGATAAAATGATTTATGAATTTGATAATCGTTTTCATTGAATTTGAAACAAAGAGGTGAAATCATAAATTAACCACAAAATCAATTAGATTTACATCTTTTT
Organism: Dalechampia spathulata; assembly: GCA_948192965.1. Lineage (NCBI taxonomy): Eukaryota > Viridiplantae > Streptophyta > Magnoliopsida > Malpighiales > Euphorbiaceae > Dalechampia > Dalechampia spathulata. The sequence goes on along the minus strand of CANYBF011476048.1, from coordinate 10,596 downwards.
GGTAAGAAAAAATGCCTTGTGCTCCTTTCGTTTTCTCTTTTCATTGCTTCATGTTGATTTATGGTATTATATTAATTTTATATCTATGAATCTTATTTTCTCTTAAATTTTATTTTTTCTTTTGAAAGTTATGCTAACAATTGTTTCTCACTTAAACAATTATGGTAGTAATTCTTTTACCATGAAAGAGTTATTGAAACAACTCTTTATTAAAAGAAATAGTTATTGATGTAAGTCTTATATGATAATTATAATATGATTTGATTGCTTGTCATAAAATGCATTTATTTGCAATATGATGGTGTTAAGATGTTTAATTTAATGCCATTATGTTTTATTCCAACCTTAAGATTGGATATGATCCAATATATGATGTTTATTTGAATAAATGAATATCATGTTCTATGTATTGTTCATTCAGTTATGCTAGCAACTTTTTTATAAAAGAGCTACTGGTATAACCCTTCTATAAGGGGAAGTTATTAATACAAATTTATAATTTGATTTTATGAATATATGTCCATAACATGATGATGAATGATGTCTAATGTTTGGTATGATACTTTAATGATGTTATATCCTTTGACGATGTTATATCCCTCTGTTTATGTTTATTATATGAACTAATATTTATTTTGTAGGTGATTTAATTCTCTGGTCATTCTCTTCCTCTTACTTAGATGTGACCACTCTTCCTCTACCAAAAAAAGGGTTGCCTTCTTTGCTTCTCATCGATTGGGCCAGACATGGTTGTTGATATTAGTGGTGTCCCTACCATGCTGGAAGTCATTTTCCTACACTTGCATGCCATGTTAGCATGGTTGTTAGTCAAACTGGTGATTAGGAATTAATACACCCTAAAATGGGAAATACTTTAATTTGGACCTAAATTAGGAATATTTTTATTTTTTTACCATAAATATGGAATTGCCCGTAGATCCAATCATTCATATCCAACTCTAAAGGGTTAGGTTTAGCACTCCGTTTAGGGGTCGATTTGATCACATTTCATGGCTTGTACTAGATGGTGACTCCATTAAGACCTTGCTATGAGTTTGTGCATCCCATGAAGGAGCCCTTTGAAAGGATCACTCTTCATTTTAAGTGGGTTCATATTATTGTAGTTATGAATCATTCTCCATGAATTAACACCTTACTCATACAATCCCTACTTCATTAGAAGTCAAGGCTTAAGCCCTTTTACCATAGTATTTGCCTTCATCCATGATGAATACCATAAAAAGAATTTTATGTAAGAGTTAGAGCTGGATGATAGAGTATTTAAATCAACCAGGACTCTTGAACATTATCCAATAAAGAATTATGATTCGTCTAGGAGTTGAATTTATTGAATTTGATAAGGATAAGAAAGCCTAATAATTGAGTATAAATATAGTCTTTTCCTCATAACTCATGTATGAAATATAATCATTATTATTCATTAACTTATTATCTCTTAGTTTACTAACTTAAGTATCAAAGTTATCCTATAACACTATCGCCAACCACTTAATCAAATTCCACAATCACAACTAGTTGATCCCTTCTAATTAAATCCATTGAAATTTATAGATAAACATCTTTTGAGTTTATCAAGAGAATTTTTGAAAAGAAGCAAAAATGATAATCAAAGATGTAGCAAAAAAAAAAAAAAGGAAACATAAGGAATGATGTAATAAAAATAATGATGTATAGAGGAAGAATTTAACCTTTATAAAAATTACTAGTATAGATGAAGGATACAACTTAAATATTTCAAAATTTCAATCCTAAAAAGTCTCTCAAATGCTATTTATATTAAAATTGAATTAAATTATATATTCAATTTAAAAATGTAAATTATATTTTTTCGATCATAATATTGATATTTTAATGATACCATTGAATCAAAAGTTTATTATGTAAATTAATAGTTAAAAATTTTTCACAGCATAAAATATGGAAAACTATTAATTAATATTTTTATTAGAAAGAAAATTTTTAAAGGAATAAAAAATTATATAAAAGATGATGATTTGAATGGTAAGAATAAGAATAAAAAATAATTAAGAAAATAAATCGGTTTATTTATAAAATTTTGAATTTTTTCTAAAAATTATATATGATTTTCAAATTTAAAATAAATAGATGAAAATTGAAAATTTTATCTAAAATTATGAAATGTAATAAAGGTTTAGATTTTTTTACTAATAAATCTATTTTCTTTATAAAGATGAAATTCTAAAGACTTGCCATTTTACATGGTTCGCGGCAACTAATAAAATATACTAAGAACATCTGTTGATGGACTGTCAATACATTTTACCCAACAGTCAACCGTTATAACATAAAAGACAAAAGAGAAAAAGAAAATAAAACTAATTTTTTCTATAATTTGCCTTATAAAATAATTGATGTACCAGTTCATGAATGACAGTTGCAATAAGGAGTTATAGACGAGTATACAATGCATGCAATTCCGCCCAAGGCGTGACGCTTTCATGTCCATCTGTACGTAATGAGTGAACCTCAAAATATTAGAAGTGTACGCAGGTTTTTGTTTCCAAAGACATCAAAGTGCCACGGTATTTCTCACTATAACCATAAATCGACCAAAGCATATATCTCTATTTAATTAATATTAATTTCATTTCAATATGTATTATTATTATTATTTTCTTTAAAAAACAGTAAATAGTAACTAATATTGATGATATTTTTTTGGTCATATTAATAATTAATAATTTTTATATTGTAAAAAATATAATACTTAAAATTAAAGGAAGTTATTTATATTTTGTTAGTTATGTTTTTATCTTAGGTTTAAGAAATTGTGATAAATATATTATACAAATATTAATCATAATTAATATTGAAATAATTAGGTAAATTATTGATTATGTAATCATTATGTTTATTTTACAAATTAGGTCATTGAGGAATTGAATCATGTAAAATTGTTGGATCTTTCTTTGTAATTGTTTTTTAAATTTATTTTTTAAATTCTACCTGTTGATCTAAAAATTAATGCAAGAGTTTTTAGTCTTACTAAAAACATCATAAGAAAATAAATAAATAACAAGGAAGAGAAGATTGTATAATTTTTTCTCATAATCTACCAAACAAAATGAGTACTATAACGGCCTAACTCAATTATTATTTTCATATTCAAATTATTTGATAATGATTAGTAATGAAGTTTTCATATAGTCAAAAGTAGAGATTGTTAGATTCCTCTCATATGAAACTCATGATCTATTAAAAAATATGTTAAAATAAAAAACTTGACTTGATGATCAACATAATATTTCACCTATAAAAGATTATGAATTATTGTAAAAAAAATTGAGAGATTTAGAAGAGTCTTTTTAGTTTAAAAGAGTTTGTTGACTTAAAGAAGTTTAAATATTTGTTAGAAAGTTTGTAAAAGGTGATAAGTTCAAATATTTGTTAGAAACTTATTTATTTCCAACTATAAATAAGTTTGTGTCAGAAGAGTTTAACATACAACATTTCACATCTTTTCTCATTTTTTGAGCTTGGGTTCTTCTTTCTTTTTCTTGTTGTTTTGCTCCCTAATGAATAATTTGAAGAGCTTGTTGTATACATGAAGGAATTTATATTTTACGATTGTAATATTTCTTAAGTGTAGTGATATTATTACACCTTAAGTTACCAACATTCTTCTCTTATTAATTTCTTACAATCGTAAGGAATATAATGGCTTCTACTCCAACTTCTACTTCTTCCATTACTCCTTCCAATACGATAACTTTTGCACTAACTATTATGATTTCCACATTAACCACACCTCTTGCTCTTGGTTCATTTGTGCTTGTTGGTTTCCAACCACCTCCACTATCTTCTATATCAATGATACATGGTGTTCTTCTTGACATCTGGAAGATAAAAGTGTTTCATGGTCAAAATTTCAAGTGATGGCAAAACATATCCCCTCCATCTTGGATATGCATAATTGTTTTTGCTTTATCAAATGCTAAGTCACCCGAGTCTTCTAATGTAAAGCATATTAAAATTTTGATAGGTTTGTAGACATACCATCCTTAGCACACTATGTAATGATCTTTTTGACATTTATTATTCCTATAAATAAGCTAAAGAGATTTGGAAGTCCATAATTACCAAATACATTGTTGATGATGTTGGAAAATAAAATTTCATGATTAAGAACTTCTAAAAAAAGGAAATAATAAATGATAAAGATATCAAGGTTAAAATTAATGAATATTATCAGTTGCTTGAAGACTTGAAAGCTAAAGATAAAAGTGCAAGAAGAATGTATGCCTAGATTTCTCATTGAAAAAGCATCAAGGATATGAAAAGACTACAAACAACAATTGAATCATAAATGTAAGTAGTTATCACCAATAGACTTGATTACATATATCATCATTAAAGATACTAATAGAAGGGAACTGCAAGCTGGAAAAGCAAAAGAGCTAAGTTTTAAAGCTCATTTAATACAAGTTCAAATACAACATAATAGGTACACAAAAAAACCTGACCATATTCCTAAGAGTTCTAATCCTACCTTTAAGAAGAAGAGAAATTATTTTGTTTGTGGAAAGTCAGGGCATAATGCACCCCAACGTAGGAAGACAATGAGAGCTGATAATGCAACCCCATATTATTACGATGATCATTTTTCAAGTTTTTTTGGTAGCCAATGTGAAAGAATAAGTAGTAGACTTTAGTGCTACTAGACATATTTATGCTAATAAAAATACTTTATCTCATACAATTTGATAAGAGAAGGAGAAAAGCATGTCTACTTAGGATATTTCTGAATTAAAAATGTTCTTAGTTAAAGGGAAAGTTCTTCTCAAACTCACATTTAGCAAGACTATGGCTCTCAATGAAGTGCTTCATGTACTTAACATTAGAATAAATTTAAGTTTAGTGGCTTTGTTAGGAAAGGTTGAGGATAAAATGTCATTTGAATTGGATAAGATTATGATGATAAAAAATAATATTTTTATAGAAAAAGGATATTGTAATCAAGGTCTTTTGTACTTAATATTTTAGAAGTTATTAATGAAAATACTTCTCATTCTTCTACTTACTTGGTTGATTCATTTGAATTTAGCATGCTTTTAGGACATGTTAATAATTATCTTAAAAGAATACAACTATTGACTCTTAATTTTCACCCCATGATCCATTTTATTTCATTCGATTTAATAATAATACTAATTTCTTAATTCCATAGTTGTAAATATATATTTTGGCATCATGCAAGTGTTATAGACATATAAAGCATGTTGCATTTAACTCCTTAATTTTCCATGTGTGTGGTAAAAAATTAGTATAATATGTATGGCCTTTATATTTTACCTAAACAACATATGTCATATGCTCCCCCATCATTTTATAATATAAGGAATCCAATCGACACATGAAATACGTTTCATTCCATTCTTAGAAGCTAGCGCATGTTGCATTATATTTACAACATGTGACACATGTCCCATTTTACTACAACATGTGATGCACGTTATGTTTGGGAGACTGAAAATTCCATATTGCTAATCAAAATTAGGTCTTTACCAATTATTTTCTATAATTTCAAGATAAAAACTATGTTCAGATGAATGCCCAAAGGATTCTTGAGCTTACCCAATTATTTTTATGACTTTTTCATAAGTTGGGTAGTGTATTTTGCATAAACTATCATCAGATGGATATTACACAACATATAGTGCATGTTATCACTATTCTTGTAATGTATGATACATATTGCTAATGTACAACAAATGTTACACTTTTACATACTTAAAGTCATGATTTTTTCCCTAAAATGTATTTTTAACCTCATTTTACGCTTTTCAAAATCTTATAAAAATAATTTAAGGTTATCATTAGCTTGGTGTTGACCCTGACTTTTCACTCATGCATCGTGACTTAGGGTTTTCTTCGATTCAGTTTGGTAGAGGTCCCTGATGTTAACCCCGATTTGCACACATGCCTTTTAGCCTCCTTTGAGTTCTTTAGACATGTGAAGTATGGTACATTTTGCTTGTGGTAGGTAGAGCACATAACATGTATTTTATGATATGCAGAGCACATAGTACTACATGATGCGCATGTTCTAAAAATATATGCATAGTGTGTGGCCTTTTCCCATGCAAATCTAATATACTCCATGTATCCCTATGCATTTATGCCCTAAATGATGCCTGTTTGACATATGGTGCACATCCCAATGCACTCACATTAGGCTGCATATGTTCTAAAAATATATACATGGTGTTCGACCTTTTCCTATACAAATCTAATATGCTCCATGTGTGCCCATGCATTTATGCCCTAAATGATGCTTGTTTGACATATAACACATCTTAATACACTCATATTGGATGATGCACATAGGTAAAAAATGCATCATGTTGGGCATATACTGCTACATGCTACATATATAGCCTATTTTAGGCTATATGTTGCATATATAGTATTATATGTTGCACATATGGCTTATAATTTTCTAGAATCCCATATTGTTTGTCAATTCTTTGACAACCCACCACCCTTTCCTATAAATATATGCCTTGTATTTATGGAAAAGAGGTCTGAAATTAATTAAATCTACCCAAACTCTACCAAATTGAATTCTCACTTAATTAAGTAATTAATATAGCATTAGAGACTAATTAATCCTACTTAAATCCCTAATCATGTTTTGGAATCAAGTTTTCAGAAGTTAATTACTTGGTGAGTTTAAAATGCTTATTCTTTTCTTTATTTATTATTGATTTCCTTGTAGGTTTGTAGATTTTGCTTTGTTTTCTATGGTTGGCTTCAATCATGAATGCTACAGTAGCATTTAATGCTTATTTGTAACTTGGATGATCAGTAATAGTTACACATTTACCTACTATGATTTGATTCATGTTTTTGTTGAAAAATGTGTTTTCTTCTAATTTTTGCTCTTTATGTGCTGCGCACAACCTTCTATGTGCGCTACACATAACCCTTATGCTATGCACATCCATTTATGTATGGCATACATAGTTGTCTAATTCCTTTGTTTTTTGAGTTTTTCACTTGTTTTCCTCTAATTTCACTCATTTACTGAAGTTTTCAATAGCATTAATAGTTTCACAGTAACCCTAGTGATATGAATTCATCACACATTGATTCTACATCATTAATTTTGGCTTTAAAATTAATTTTTCAAGTTAAATATTTATTTAATTTGTTAATTTGATGTTGTTGATGTGATTAGCTTTGATTGGATGAGTTATTTATCTTTAATTAACACTTTAATGATGTTAGAGTTCTCCAATTCATTATGTCATGATCAATTTCTTTTGATTTTACCATTAAATCATCTTACTTTACTTAATTTCTCAATTAATATGATTTTAATTGTGATTTACTTATCACTTGACATGATTAGCTTGATTGGATGATGATTTATTTCTAAGTGATGCTTCATATGATCTTAGAAAAATTTTGATTATGCTATTGATTGATTTTTGCGTAAAATTGATTATTTTTACATGATTTTTATGACCTGACTTGTGTTTATTATTGTGTTTTCATGATTATTGCTATTACATTCATCAGACTTTAACCCTTGATTCGTGCTTCCATATGGCATTGAATTGGTCAATTTAGTCCTAAATTTTGTTTACCACTAACGATTATTTATCTGTTTTGCATTTTCATTCATACATTTTCAACTCATATTACCTGAGGTTGACCTTTTCCTAAGTGGTTAAGATGTTGCCTAACATCTTAGATTTTTGTATCATCAAAGATTCTTCGTAATATAATCAACCTCTATTTTATTTTTTCTCCAGCATGTATGATTTAGCTTTATCTCATTATGTATTCCTTTATCTTCCTCAATCTCTTTCTTCGGGCCATTATTATTAATTTTCATTCATGCTACTATGGTCGTTTATCATTGCTATATGATATATGCTATGCCATATCATCTCTCATATGTCATACCTATGCCATGTCATCTTTCACATGTCACGCCTATAGCATGTCATCTTTCACATGTCATGGCTATGACATATCATCTCTCACATATCATGCCTATATCATGTCATATTGCATATGTCATACCTATGCCATGTTATATTTCACATGTCATGCCTATGCCATGTCATCTCATATGTCATGCTTATGTCATGTCATCTCACATATCATGCCTGTATCATTTCATCTCACATATTATGCCTATGCCATGTCATTTTACATGTCATGCTTATGCCATGTCATCTCACATATCATGTTTATATCATATCATCTCACATGTTATGCTTATGCTATGTCATTTCTCACATGCTATGCATATGTCATGTTTCATTTACCATGATTGTCATATCATAATGTCATGCTATGATCACTATATCATATTTACCATGTTATATCTATTACGATTGCTATCATGCTATATCACATTGTGTGCTTATTTCATACTTATGAATGCTTGCTTACCTAGGATAATTAATTTAACTAAAATGGTAAAATCAAACTTAAAACTCTAAGGGAGTAAATCTTCACACCCGAATCCATCTTTGAAGGGTTTAACTTAGCACTCATGCTATAAGTCGGTTGAACCAAATCTGGAACCATCTAGTGGCGACTCCATCTTACGACTCTTTTGAGTTTGTCTCATTCCTCGAGGTAGCCCCTCGAGAAGATTGTAATTTTGCTCTAAGCGAGCCTCTCGTCCATGTATTGCAAGCCTAGCTCTGAGTCGTTATGAAAGCCTCACCCATAGTGGTGACTCCATTGAAGACCTATAATGAAAGTGTAGTGATATTGAAATCTTAAAGTTTCATATTGATTAGCCTATTCTAGTTGGAGTAATTGTATTATATTTCATGTATATAGTTTACATCTGCACACCACTGTTTATCCCATGCCAAACCAGTAATTATGGGTGAGTGAGTACCTTGGACTCCATTCGACTCATCGAAAAAGTGAATTTGCCTTCACCATTGACTGTTGATGATTCTTGATGGATAGACACTAGGTATAGTCCTATATCAATGATTTTATTTAGTTAGATAGGTTGTGGATAATATGGCGAGGGACCTTAGCCTATTCTTATCGGACTAAAGCCCATGTAACTAACCATAGCAACATTCCAAAAGTAGGATGTCATATCCCCATAACTGGTGTAACATGATCCCATAGCATAATCAATAACCTCATAAGAAAGGAAATCATTAATTACACTACAAAGGATGCATAATTTTTTTTATGTTTGCTACAGTATTCATATGTATATACGTTGTCACATATTATCATATCGAGCATATATATATATATATATATATATATATATATATATATATAATGATAAATCCATCATTAATACATTATGTGATCTATATAATTAAATTCACATAATAAGGTGGTATCAATATTACACATAATAATAGCACATAATATAAGTATAATTGCCATTAAGGTTAATATAATAAGTTGTATATACAAGAATACCACGGAGTATGTTACATTGGTCTAAAAATTGATTTGAGAATAAGATTCTTCAAAATCACAGCCTCCCCTGACTGTAGATCAATCAGCCTAAACTCTTGCTTGAAAGTGTTACACCCACGATAGAGACCCTAGGAGTTATACGTATATAGGGATGTATATGAATGTATATGTGTATGTGTATGTATTGGTATGTAGTGAAATGTATGCATTATTGCTTTGTGTATGCTTATGCATGTATAAGGCATGTATGCATTTCTATGATTGCATGTGTGACGATGCCTCGTTGGGAAGCGTGTCTTCTCGGTCGAATGAGGGACGGCTTGTGATTGTGCTTAAGAATGTGTATTGAAGTGTTACAGGGCTGGTAGACAGGTTTGGGTTTATTAGGGATGAGTTATGCTTGCTAAATAGGCAAGTTATGTGATTTTAGGAAGTGGTACGGGCGTACGGATGGCCGTACGGTCGTACGAGACAGAGAGAAACAGGGAACTGATGGCCTGGAGGACGTACGGGCGTACCAACTGGGCGTACGGTCGTACCGTTGCTCACAGGAATTCAGTTTGTTCGTAGGTGAATAGTAATTTTATCAGATGAACAGTGCCCGTACGGGCGTACCAACGGGTGGTACGACTGTACGATAGCTCGCAGGAGTTTAGGGTTATCAGGCTTTCAGCGTCGGTACGGGCATACCAAAGACCGTACGGCCGTATGCGACTCTGTATTTGACTTTTAAGGCAGATTTTAGACGGATTTTCTTAAGTGTTACTCCCTTTTTCTTCAGCTCTAAAGCCCTAAAACCCTACCAAATCACTCTCTAAGTGATTCTAAACCTCACTAGCTTCCGAGAACGCGTAGTAGAAGTTGATTACAAGTAGAGATAGGATCACAGGCTATAGTGAGAGGTTGCTTGCGTTTGAGGTTAGTGCTAGTTTTATGTGTTAAGCCACTTTTGGTTTATTGTTGATTGCCATAAGACGTAAACTACGTCTAGGCTATTGCTTTTGCAAGGAATGATGTTGTTTTGCTATGATACGTGCTGAATATTGAGTTGGATGCTTGGATTGTATCACTTTTGGAGTGATACGTTGTTATTTGTATGACAATGCTTGGGAATGCTATGTTTTCCTTGCT
>CANYBF011475800.1:0-10772 GCA_948192965.1 Dalechampia spathulata | reverse complement strand
GGACAAAACTCACAATAATTCTTCCACTATTACAAATAGTAGGTACACAAGGGATAAAATAAAATAGTGGCTCACAAGGTGTTTCCCGACCTAAAAATAATAACCTCACTATTTTCTCTCCCCAAACCCTTCAGAGCAATTTTTTTTGCTTTGCTCTGTTATATTTTTGTGTGTGTTTTTGATGTTTAAAGCAGAAGGGACGAGTGCCTTTTATAGGCGCTCCTACCGCGTAATGGTAGGCTGTCAGTACCGAACGCGGTGCTGACTTTTCCCTTCTATGCGGCCACCTACCAAAGAAAGAGAAAAAAAAACATTCAATTTTTGCTGCCACCGAAAACAAAGAAAATGTGCAGCCCATTTTCTTTGACTGGTGATTGTGGCTGTCCCTCCATGTTGAGGGACCCACACTAACACAACAAAACTCAATTAACACCAAGTAAATGACAAACCCTACTCACCCTATAACTTCTATATATACTTGCTGTGTATAACATAACATACTCATTATACATCCACACGAACATAGACAGCATCCACATGGAGTTCCACATCTTACTCATCCCTATCTCTTTATGTCTATGCCTTATTCTAAAACCACTCATTGCTCTTCTTCTTCCTTCTCCAATACCTGCCATTAACCTCCCACCTGGACCTTCCAAGCTTTCCCTCTTAGCCAAATTTTTTGTGGGTAGACGATCTTTTTATGAATTAGGTCCTATCATTTCTAGTCTACGTAAAAAGTATGGGTCTATTGTTACCGTCCATCTTGGCTCCCAACCTACTGTTTACATCACCAACAACTCTCTTGCACACCAAGCTCTTATCCAACATGGGGCAATTTTTGCTGATCGTCCACCCTCCATTAACAGCCTTATTGTCAGTAATTCAAAAAAAATCATTAGTAAATCTCCTTATGGACCTGTCTGGCGTGCCCTTCGTCGCAATCTTACTTCCGGTGTTCTTCATCCTGCCCAGCTTAAATCTTTCTCTCGGATCCGAAAGAGCGTGCTCAACAACTTGATTCATAGGCTTGAAAGTGATTCTGAATTTAACAAGGCTGTTTATGTTGAAGACCATTTTCGCCATGCAATATTTTCGCTGTTAATTCTCTTGTGCTGTGGAGAAAGTGCTGAGGAGAAGCAGATCATTGATATAGAAAATGCACAGTCCAAACTTTTCAAGAGCTTTCCTCGTTTCAAGGTTTTTATAATGATGCCAAGACTGGGAAAATTGTTGTTCAAAAAGCTATGGAACGAGCTGAATGAAATCGTTACCGGTTTTGATAATGCCATAGTTCCTCTAATCAAAATTCGACGGGAAGAGTTAGAGGAGCAAGAAAACAGTTTCGGAAAAGATCAGGAGTCCATTTTTTACGTAGATACATTGCTGAAACTACAAGTTCCAGGAGAGGAAGGATGCATTTCAGAAGCAGATGTGCTTGGTTTGTGCAACGAGTTCATTGCAGCTGGAACCGATACAACCATGCTTTCTTTGCTGTGGATCATGGCGAACGTAGCTAAATATCCAGCAATTCAAGCGAGAATTGTGGAGGAAGTGAGAGCTGCTATAGGAGACAAAGCAGAAGGCGTGACAGAAGATGATTTGCAGAACATGCCTTATCTAAAAGCAGTGATTCTGGAAGGTTTAAGGAGGCACCCACCTGGATATGCGCTTGCCACACCACATGCAGTGACAGAAGACGTGCAATTGGGTGGCTACACTCTGCCTAAAGGCACTGCAGCCAATTTCCTGATAGCTGACATGGGTAGAGACCCTAATATCTGGGAAGATCCCATGGAATTCAAGCCTGAAAGGTTCCTAAAACATAAAGCAGCAGAGAGTTTTGACGTTACAGGAACTGGAGAGATTAAAATGATGCCGTTCGGTGCTGGAAGAAGGATTTGTCCTGGATATGGATTGGCTATGCTTCATTTGGAGTATCTTGTGGCGAATCTGGTTTGGCATTTTCACTGGAAGCCAGTCGATGGCGAGGGGATTGATCTTACCGAGAAACATGGTATTACTCTTTCGATGAAGAATACGTTACGAGTTCATTTATCTCCCAGATTTTAGCATGGATCATGGTTCATGAGGTTGATTGCGTAAGCTGCGATCATCGTAATTGGTTGGATCAATGTTTTGGGTTTTATATGAACTATATATTTGAATTGTTTTTAATATAATTAATTTGTGAATGAGGTGTGTAAATCCAATTGGTTTAAGCTGTTGATCCCTATCTAATCATATCTGCTCGTGAATTTTGAAAAATCCTGGCAAATTAACATGCATTGAAATACGTAAAGACTTGCATTAACAACTTAGTTTACGCTGGATTTTTTATTTGATTATTTCATTAATTTAATAGAAAATGGAGATAATGAAATCAAAATGAAGATCTCACATACAAATTCAACACTCTTTATTAAACAACTGGACGAATATTGTGAGTTGTGATGTGTGATATGGAAGCATCATTCCTTTTATTATTATTATTATTATTTTATTTATTTTCTTGTAAAAATAATAAATATATTTAATAATGATCTAAAAACATATAATTTTTGTGCTTCACACCGTCCATGACTCTCTCAAAGTTGATTTTTTTTAACATAGCAGTCTCTCGTCTAAAATCATGAGTCTTTCTCATCATCCATTATCTTCTTTATCATTCTCTCAAACACATCATATTTGATTTCAATCTTTAAATATTAAAATCAAATAGATAATTATAATAAAAAATTGTTCCTCGTCCAACCAACTAAAAAGAAGCAACAAGGTATACATGCATTTTTGACATTAATAACTTATAGATTTTTTCTAAATAATATTCTTAACTTTTTTCAATAATTTAAAATTTAAAAAATTAATCAAATTAATTAAGTCCAATTCGTTATGGTATATAAACCATAAAAAAACATATATACAAATGCCTAGGAGTTTTTTGAACAAGAATTCTTGTTCAATTTCAATGATTGATATATTTCTTCTTAGAATATATCATACAATTCAATGATGAGATATCATGTATTAAAATATTATTTAAATTTAATTTATGTTTTCATATATGAACTAAACTAATAAAAATACCATAAATCAATATTAATAAATTTAAACTTTTCAATAAAATTTTATTACTAGCTGATTTGTTATATTTTTATTAGTTTGATCTTTTCAAAGAGTATAAATCATGTTTAGATAATTTTAACTCAAAGACAAGATAATAAATTAGTTAGAGTCTCATATGTCAATCCCAAAAAAGTGGTTAAGAAGGAAGTAAATTGAATTTTAAAATAAATTTAAAATAATTAAAATTGAATTAAAATTTAAAAATGGTGTTATATGTTAGACAAAACTAGCAAGTTAATTTTTACAATGTGAAAATAAAATAATAGATAATGTAATTTTTAAAATATCCCTCTTTTAAAACCAAGTAAATCAATCGACGTAAATATAAAGATATCATTTTCACAAGAACTTTTAAACAATTTTTAAAGTTAATAAAATTAGAACTGTTGAACAATAACAAATAAATAAACATCAAAGTAGCAGAGGAAAGAACAACACACTAAATTATAGTGGTTTGGTCTAATGCCTACCTTAACTCTCTTAAAATGAATGTTTTAACGTTTTACTTAAACAAAATCACTACAATAAAATTTTCAAGCTAATATAGAACCTTTACAATTACAAGTTTTTACTGGCTCACTGGTAACTTTTTTAAGTTTCACAAATAGATTAATTTGATAACATCTTCCAAGCAATGTAATATTACTTCCCTGCAAGCCAATAAATAATGCTTGAAATCCTTTTAAAGAATAAAGTTTGTTGTATAAAACTCTCTTATTATAAATTCCTATGAAATATTTGAGAGTAAATAAGCAATATGAAGTTTTTTTTTGAAAATGGTTTGGATATACTAATGATTGTGTCACACCCATGACCCGGCATGACATGCCTCCTGTAGTGTAACTACTAATCTCTTCTAATAGAAAACCGATAATTACCTTACAAGGGATGCTTAACATTAATTCATTAACCAAATCACATGAAACTATATCATGCATGCATGTCATATGCAATAAAACGACTTCACCCTATCATCATAAAAATTTGCTCAAGCATACATAACTCAATTCCAAAGTTCTGATACCAATCAAAAGATTGTAAATTCTGATACCAATTGAAAACATGTCATAATTGTATGCAAAGCGAAAACATGGAATGTCATTAATATCTTTATTGCTATAGTACAAACATAAAGTGGTAAGTTGCACGAGCCATGGAATAAGAGCCTGTTTGGTAGTCCAAGACCTCTATTGACAAATTGACTCAGGTCTCTTGCTGCAGCCCTAAATTCCCTTGATCTCTTATGCAGCTAGTGCCCACATTCATTAATTGACAAACGCTGAGTATAAAACTCAATGGTGCTAGTAAAACAATTGGCATGAAATATTCATATCATAGCACAAAGCATATCATTTCATATAATTTTTCATTGGGATGTATAACTCATTCAGATAAATTTCCATATAACATCTTAGCTGCAAACAAAGCTCATTCAGATATCATTACAAAAATAATCCAATCACAATCATATGCAAGGCAATTTACATGATATACGCATCATTTTCATCATTCACACAGCACCTTTCAGCATTCAATTTTGATCCTTGCATAATCATTCCATTAATGTCTATATACATGAATGTGATGGAATATGCCTTTTTCTCTTTGGAATGCATCATGATATGCATTCCACTTTGTATCATAATCATAATCATGAATGCCCAACATTCTCATATATATATGTGCATATAGTACTGGCCTGGCCATATACTGCTATCTTTTTGGTATTTTCATATCATGGTGTTCCACTATTTGTTTTTCGGTAACACATTATCGCCACCCTCTATTTTTATTGAGCTCCCCTTTTTCCTCACCTTTTACTTATTTTCCTCCTTCCTTATCTCTCCCATGCATGTGGTTTAATACTTGTACCCCCTTTTTATATGGTACGCATGTGTATTCCGCTATCTTTCGGTAACACATTAACATGACCTTACATCGCTCATTTTCCTCCTCCCTTATTGCTCCAACATGCATGCCATGATAAATGCAATCATGAAAATGACATGCCAAATGAATAATTATTTATGCAATCATATATAATCAAATATTATCATATTTCACAGAATCTCATAATCATCATCCTTTCCTGTTAAAGGACATAAATCAAAACATAATCGCATATTAATGTTAAGGTGAACATTTTAGCTTACCTGTCAATTCATTTTAAATAAATCAACCTATTAATAGCACAAACCAACATAAACTGTCATAACTAATACAAACCTGCCACCGCTTTTCCTTTGTCTATGTTGATTATAGGAATAGGTTCATAATCTATGTTATCACCTAATCATAATACAATACATCTTTAATACTCCAATTCAACCATAAATATAGATTACACGTAACCTATTTCATTTTCATATCATAGGCATTCATATAATTATATCACAAGGATAAATTATCCAATCATAAACATTTTACCCAAAGAAGATCATATAACCATATAATTAATCCTTATTAAGAAAATGAGAAGTTAGTTACTTATCCATATATCATTAGTTTCATCTTCTTTTATCATGGTAATATCCCATATTTTTCCTTTTTAAATAAATTAGTAAAACATCCCAAAAGTTATGTTACTTAGCCATAATACAATTGGTTTTCTTACCATTTTTCAATAAATAAATGACTTTTAAAAATTCAAATCTTTTCACCAATAAAAATTAAACTCAAATACCTTTCAATCATATATTATAAACCTAATAATTTGATCAATAAGACATGCAATAATTCATGCAAATCAACTATTTTAAATGAGCAACTTTAATTTACTACGTGAACATTATGTCTTTTGACCCTATTTTCAATAACCAAAAGAAATTTAACCAAAGCCAAACTAATTTTAAAGCAAAGTATACTTTGAGATCTTCAAAATGATATATTATATGCCTCATAACTCATTCGTTAAGGTCTCTAAAGTCAAGTTTGCCACAAGCCTTAAAAACTACCCCAAAAATAGCTTAGGTATGATTTTAAATTCTTTATCTTGCTTGCTTAATTTTCACAAATTAAATCTTAGTTAATTTAAATTACCTATTTTATATTAATATCAACCTTTTAACAGTAGATTTAACTCATTAATCTCAATCATACATAACCATAATAAGATATTTAATTAACTTTAATAATATAGTTTCGATTATGCATGCAATAACATCATGTAACTACCTTACCTTTAAGTATCTTAGTAAAAATCATAACAATCCTTCTACCTTCATTAAACACCCATGCATGCATGACCAAAACAAGATACACATGTGAGGTTTAGTCCCTCATAACATACATATCCATGCCACTCACCATACAGAAACTACATATGCATATTACAATGGATACATCATTGGAGTTATCAAACACATTTTGTACAAACCATACATTATAAAAGGCTTCATAAATTACACACACATGAATTACCATTGATAGCATATTAACCTACCTTCAAACAAACCAAAACTATCCAAAACGCAAGCTTCTCCTCCTTGGTAGTAACTTATTCACCTAAAACTCCAAACATAACACATAATGCATGATCTAAGTGCAAACTCACATGCTACACACCCTTCCACACATTAATAAAGCTCCTAAGACAACATGCAACAAAGAACTAAATGATTTAGAGGAGGTTTGGTGTGTGTTTAATGAAGAATGAAGAGAAGAGTAGAGAAGGAAAGAAAATTGCCAAAGTGAAAGAAGGAAAGAAAATTGCCAAAGTGAAAGAAGGAAAATAGGATGATTTCTTAAGTTGCAAGCTTATATATGATTAAGACTTAATTCCATGTGGTAATCCTTACTTGGGCATGCAATGCACCCCTCCTTCTTTCCTCCATAATTTGACACCTCACTCCCTAAATTTAACAACTCAAAAATGGCAATCATTACATGTAATCATTAGGATGACTAACCCTCCATATCATGCACACACCCACACTTAATCCTTTTGGCAATGCTTAAAATGTAAGGAACAACTTATAATCATATTTTTAATACTTATATGCTACATATTAATTAATATAATATAATTCATTTATTTATTAAAGCATGTAAATTATTTAATAAAAATTCATAATAATATAATTAACTGTGATTTATATATTTACACATTAAATTACATTAACTATATGTATCATTTAATTGAATTAATACTCATTTAAATAATTCTATCACACATACTTAATTTAGCATATATATCATGCATAAATTCCTATTTAGCTCTTTAGCATATTTAGCATATAATTAACATATCATACATTCAACTAATAATGCATAATAATCAACGTATAATTCCTAATATGTGTTGTGAGGATATGGTAATTCTCTCCCCCTAAATTATAATTTTGCCCTAAAATTTTAACATATGTTACTTGTAAAAAACTATCGATATTGTTATTTAATCACTGATTCTCTTTCCCAAGTCACTTCTTGTCCTGAATGATGTTTCTATAATACCTTTACCAACAGAATCCTTTTATTTCTCAACTATTTTGTTTCCCATGCTAAAATTCTAATAGGTTCCTTACTGTATGATAAATCAGACTGAACTTCTATATTTTCCACTAGTATAACATGAGAAGGGTTTGATCTATATCTCTGAAGCATAGATACATGGAAAACATTATGAATTCTATCCAACTCTGGAGGCAAAGCCAATCTGTAAGTTAATGGTTCAACTCTTTCTAACACTTTATAAGGACCAATAAACCTTGGACTCAACTTTCCTTTCTTCCCAAATTGTAAAATTCTCTTCTATGGAAACACTTTCAAAAATACCTTATCTTCAACAATATACTCAATATCTCTATGCTTTAAATCTATATAAGATTTATGTCGGTCAGATGCTACTTTTAACCATTCCTTAATCAATTTCACATGATCCTCTGCCTGTTGAACTATATCAGGTCTGATTAATCATTGTTCACCAACTTCATCCAAAAATAGGGAGTCCTACACTGTTTACCATACAATGCTACATAAGGTGCTATCTGTATACTAGATTGGAGATTGTTGTTTTAACCAAATTCAATAAGAGGAATGTACTCATCCTAATTACCACTCCTTTCCAAAACACAAGCTCTCAACATATCCTCCAGTATCTAAATAATTTATTCTGATTGCCCGTCAGTTTAAGGATGAAAAGTAGTACTAAAATGTACTTTAGTACCCATAGCCTTCTGAAAAATCCCCCAAAATCAAGACATAAATCAAGGATCTCTATCTGAGATAATGGATGTAGGTATCCCATGAAGTCTCACTATTTCCTTGATATACAAATCCATTAAGCATTCCAAACTGTAATCCATGCGTATTGGTATAAAATATGCAGATTTCTTTAATATGTCAACAATGACCTAAACAACATCATGTCTACCCTGAGTCAAAGGTGACTTAGTGACAAATCTATTGTTATCCTATCCTATTTCCATTTTGAAATAAATAACGGTGTAACAACCCTGCTGGAACTTAGTGCTCTACTTTTACCCATTAACATGTAAGATAACAAGTAACAAACTCTGTTATATCCTTCTTCATACCTACCCATCGATAAAATGATCTTAAATTATGATGCATTTTGGTACTTCCTGAATGATACGAATATAACATGTTATGAGCTTCATCAAGAATCTGCTTCTGTAACTCTTCATCAGCCAGAATATACAACCGATCTTATACCTTGGTAATCCATCATCATCTAAAACAAAAGTAGTTTGAATACCCTATTGTACTTTCACTAGTTGGTTCTGATATTCTGCATCTCCCTAAGTAACTTCTCTGACACGATCAGTCAATACAAGGTGAATCTGCAATTGAAGCTCAGCTAAGATATAATCCGATTGCACTGTCAGGATGGCATTCATCTATCAAAGCTCCTTTACCAAACTCATTAGAGATTGATGCAGACTAGTAAAAGGCTTTCTACTTAAAGCATCAACAACCACATTTACTTTTTTTGGGTGATAATCAATTAAACAATCATAATCCTTAATGAGTTCCATCCACCTTCTCTGCCTCAAATTAAGCTCTTTCTGCATCTCTAAATACTTAAGACTCTTATGATCAGTGTAGATATAACACTTCTCACCATAAAGATAATGATGCCAAATCTTCAAAGTAAAAACTATAGCAGCTCATTCCAAATCGTGAGTAGGATAATTACGCTCACGAGGCTTAAGCTGTCAAGAAGCATAAGCTATCACCTTCCATTCTTGCATCAACACACACCCCAATCCATTAAGCGATGCATCACTGTAAACAACATACTCCTTCCTTAGCACAAGTAAAGTTAACACTGGCACCTGGGTTAGACATTGCTTCAACCAATCAAAACTCTTCTAGCAATTATAGAAAAACTTTCACAAACTGCCTGTAATACCTTGCTAATCCCAGAAAACTATGTATCTCCATAATAGACTTTGAACTGCCAACTCATAACTATTTCTATTTTACTAGGATCAACTATAATACCCTATGCTGAAACAACATGTCTAAGAAAACAAACTTGATCTAATCAGAATGCACATTTTGATAATTTATCGTATAACTGCTTCTCACTCATCAACTGTAATACCAGATGTAAGTATTGATCATGCTCCATCTGATCTCAAGAGTAAATTAGTATATCATCAACAAAAACCATAATAAACTGATTGAGATACTCCTTGAAAATTGTATTCATCAATGCCATGAATGCTATCGGTGCATTAATCAATCCAAACTGCATAATTAAGAACTTGTAATGCCCATACCTCATACAAAAAGTAGTCTTTGGAATATTATCCTCCTTCACTCTCAATTGATGGTAACCAGATCTTAAATCAATCTTAGAGAACACTGTTGCTTCTTTCAACTGATTAAATAAATTATAAATATGGGGTAAAAGGTAATGATTCTTGATAGTCACCAAAATAGGTAGCCTCCAATAGTATCCACATGCAAATAGAGAAGTCCAAGCAAGCAACCAATTGCTTCTATCTCCTTTCCTGTGAACTAGCAAAGAAAAGAAGAAAAGTTTATGGAATTTTTGTCTTCCCCATAATCAAACTTGTGAAGGCCGAATTCTTTTTCCCTTAGGAAGAGGTCTGATCGACCAAAGGAAGAGAATGAGGAGGCTTAACCTAATTTTGAGTCATAACATTGTATTTATACTCAAAAATTAGGTTAAGCTGAAACCCTTTCAGCTTAAGTTAAATCAGGGCCCACTAGTGACAAATATGGTAAGTGACTTTCACTTGCCTTGTCATAGCCCAACTTGAACTTAATGGACTTCTAAACATTCAAAATCAAGTCCATATATCTTAGGTTTATTTCCATAAGTGTTTTTACAACTTTTCCCAAAAGTACAAAAACTGCCTTTTTAGCTTGTTTCCTTATTTGTAAGTGTGTCACCTTTTGGGTTCCTAATATGTTGGCAACATGCTAAATCTTATATTTCGCATGTAAATCATGAGCCGTATCTAGTTATACATTATGATTACCCAAATATTAAGAGGTCAATTATTAGTTTGACTTCAACCTTTCCATATCAGACACCGCTGCAATAAACTCCTTTCACCATCACTATCTCTTTTAGGTTTGAGTATGGATTAATGTCAACTCAATGTATGACTAATTATGTTAAGTCATACCCTAAAATATATTTCTCATGT
>CANYBF011475634.1:0-11726 GCA_948192965.1 Dalechampia spathulata | reverse complement strand
TAATTCATGTAATTATTGCCTAATAATTAATGGATTTTGACTCTTGGTTCATGCCTTTCACATGGCATTGGACTAGTCAAATAAATCCTAAATTCATTTGCTACTAATGAATTTTATTTGTTTATTTTGCATAATAAACATCGTGCATTTTTGGCTCGTGCAATCCGAGGTAAATAGTACCCGAGGAGGAAGGGGACGTTACTTAACGTCCCAAAAATATGTATGCGAGGATATTTTGTAATAGGGTAGAATTATTTAATTCGGTCTATAATAATTCCCTCTATTTCCCTTGTGTATCCCCTAATTTCCTCGACTCTTTTTCACCGGCCTTTATTATTTTTATTCGTGGTTTATATTTGCTTAAATATATATGTCATTCATGTCACATGCCATGTCACATGACACAATCACACACTACTATGCATGCCATGCATATGCTATGCCATAAAATACCATATTTCGTATGCATATATGTACAAATATACCAATACGCAATCCCATATGCCAATACGCAAAATACAAAAATATGCACAACTCTTCATGCATATATATGCCATATCACATGTCATTATGCCATGATGCCATGTCACGTTGTATGACATAACGCATGACATACCGTATGCCACAACATATACTATGTTGAATACACATTCACATACGCATCCACAATGCCATGTCATGCCATACATCATTTCACATGCCATACATATGGTATGCCACACATTAAAACATGCATATGATACGTAATTCATTTCACATGCCATGCATACGGTATGTCATCTAATATGCCATGCTATATACATACCACGCACAAGATATGTCATTTCACATATCATGTACATGATATGTCATGCATCATCTTACATGCCATGCATTTGGTATGTCATCCATATAACATGTCATGCATATGCCATGTATTGCATCGTCATACACATATCATACATACGATATGCCATACATCATTCACATGCCACGCATATGATATGTCATTTATTATGCCATATCATGCATATGCCATAACATGCATCACTTCACATGTCATGCATATAATATGTCATTCATCTCACATGTCATGCATATGCCATATCATGCATCACTTCACATGTCATGCATATAATATGTCATTCATCTCACATGTCATGCATATGCCATGTCACACACTTCATACATTATGCATACGCCATGCATACATTACGTATACTCCAAATGCCATGCAATCCAAAATGTTAAACGCATAACGCTATATGTTATTTGCCATATTATGTGCTTACATATCATAATAGGTTGCCATATCATACATATGATATGTCATACATGCTCATATGACATGCATGTACCATTCTACTTTATCGCTGTTTCATATATCATGCATATGCCATGCCATCCAAATACCATATAGCATTATATGTCATTCTACGTGTAACCTTGCAACACCAAATCACATATCGCACTATGTGCTTACATTTACGCTCATATGCTTGCCTGCTTAGGACAATTAATCTCAACTATAATGGTAAAATCGATTTTGGAAACTCATAGAATAGATCTCCAACACCCGAACCCAATCTCTGGAGGGTTTAACTAGCACTCATGCTATAGGTCGGTTGGACTAATTCGGAACCATCCAGTGGTGACTCCCTTGCGACTCTTTCCAGTCGGTATCATTCCTTAAGGGAACCCCTTAGGAAGACTGTGCTTTCGCTCTAAGTGCGGTCCCCGGTCTGTGACTTTTGCCAGCCTCGCTCTGGGCCCCGGTAGAAATCAGCACTCACATATACAATGCCTCGTAAGGAGCCATCTGTATACTGAACTGATAGCTGTTATTGTACGTGAACTTGATCAATGGTAAGTAGCAATCCCAACTACCTTCCCATTCCATAATGCAAGCATGTAGCATATCCTCTAGAATTTGTATCACTCTCTCTGACTGGCCATCGGTCTGGGGATGAAATGCGGTACTAAACTGTACTCTGGTGCCTAAAGATCTCTGAAATGTACCCCACAACCATGACGTGAACCATGAATCTCTGTCAGATACTATCAAGGATGGAATCCTGTGTAACCAAACAATCTCATCAATATACAGTTCAGCCAACCTCTCCAGACTATAATCCATACGCATAGGTAGGAAATGAGCTGTTTTCATCAGTCTGTCTACGATTACCCATATGGCATCATGTCTGTTTTGCATCATCAGTAACCTTGTAACGAAGTCCATAGTAATCCAATCCCATTTCCATTCTAGTACCGGTAAGGGACTAAGTAATCCTGTTGGTACCTGATGTTTTGCTTTAACGTACTGACATACCAGATACTTAGCCACATATTCAGCAATATCAGTCTTTATACCAATTCACCAGTAGTGCTGTTTCAGATCTTGATACATCTTAGAACTACCTGGATTATATGAATACGCGGAACTGTGAGCTTCCTCTAGAATCAGCTTCTTAAGCTCGTCATTTGTGGGAACGTACAATCTATCCCCGTGTCTCAGATTACCATCACCATCTATTGTGAAGAGTGAAGTCATACCTATCTAAACTTAATGTAGTTACTTCTGATACTCCTTATCATTCGCTGCACTTCTTTGAACTTGTTCGGTTAATATTAGCTCCACGCGTAACTATAACTGAGCTACAATACTATCAGGTTGCATCATTAAGGAAGCATTCAGCTGTTGTATCTCTTGAACTAGTATCAACGGTGATTATCTCAATCCAGCAAATAATTTACGGCTCAATGCATCAGTTACTAAATTAGTATTTCTCGGATGGTAGTCGATCACACAATCATAAACTTTTATTAACTTGAGCCAGCATCGCTGCCTTAACTTAAGCTCCTTCTGGATGCCTAGGTACTTCAAACTCTTATGGTCAGTATACATATAACACAACTCCCCATACAAATAATGTCACCAAATTTTTAATGCAAGGACGATGGCGGCTAATTCCAAGTCATGGGTCAAGTAGTTCTTTTCGTGCTGCTTAAATTGTCTCGAAGCATACGCAATCACCTTTCCTTCTTGCATAAGTGCACACCCTAGTCCATTAAGCGAAGCATCACTATACACTACAAAGTCTTTCCCAGGTGCTGGTAAAGTTAAAACTGGAGCTTGAGTCAAACATTCTTTAAATTTATCAAAACTTCACTGACATTCCTCTAACCAACTGAAAGATACATCTTTCCGGAGTAGCATCATCAATGGTAAGGCAAGCATTGAAAAACCTTTAACAAACTGTCGGTAGTAGTTGGCTAATCCTAGAAAGCTACAAACTTCACTGACATTCCATAGTGTCGACCAACTTCGTACAGCTTCTACCTTACTCGAATCTACCCTGATTCCCTCGACTGAAATAACATGTCCCAGAAATGCCACCTGTTTCTCCAATAAGCATTGCAACACTAACCTTAAGTGCCTGTCATGATCATCCCGAGTCTTTGAGTACACCAAGATATCGTCAATGAACATGACTATGAATTGATCCAAATAATCTGTAAAGACCATGTTCATCAATGTCGTAAAAGCTACCGTAGCATTCGTCAATCCAAATAGCATTACTAGGTCGAAAGGCTGGTTTCGCTACGCTCCCATCCTTGACCCAAAGTTGGTGGTATACCAATCTTAAATCAACTTTAGAAAATATCGTAGCATCTTTCAACTGATCAAACAAGTCATCAATACACGACAAAGGGTATCTATTCTTGATGGTCACCTTGTTCAGTTGCCTGTAATCAATACAAATCCTCATTGTCCTATATTTCTTCTTTACAAACAATATCGGTGCGCCCCACGGTGATACACTTGGTCTAATAAAACCCTTATCAAGCAATTCCTGCAACTATATCTTCAATTCTTTCAATTCCAACAGAGCCATATAGTACGGTGTCATAGAGATCGGCTCAGTACCCGGTAACACCTCTATCTCGAATTCCACCTCTCTTTTCGATGGTAACTTTGGTAATTTCTCTAGAAATACATCGGGAAAATCATATATCATCGGGATATTAGCTAACTATATTCCCCCTCTGTTTCATGTCTGTTACATGTGCCAATATTGCATTATAACCCTATACTAACAATCTCTGAGCTGCCATAGCCAAAATCACTCTGGCAGTTACTGACGGTACATTACCTCGAATCACAATCATACCCTGTTCTGGATGTTGCAGAGTCACTATCTTTTGATGGCAATCCATCACTGCTTTGTACTTAGCCAGCCAATCCATTCCTAAAATAATGTCATACTCATAAAATGACATCTCAACCAAGTCTGACAAGAAACACAGATCATGCATACACAAAGGATACCGTCGATACACTCTATCAACCATCACATCCCTTCCCAAAGGACTCGATACCACTATCTCATAGCCTAATCCCTCATATGGTATAGTAAGTAAGCGAGCAAATCCCGCATTAATGTAAGAATATGAAGATCTGGGATCAAATAAAACTAACACATCATGACCAGAGATAAGAACATTATTGATCATTACATCTGAGGCACGCTGATTATCCCGTTGCACCAAGTTATACACTCAAGCTGGAGCCCTAACAATCTGATTTACGAACCCCTGATTAGTGCCACGGCCTCCTCCATCTTGACTTCTACCTCTGCCTTTGCCTTTTTCAGGACTTCAAAAATTCCCAATATTAGGTCAAGCTATCAGACTCTGTTGATAAGGTCTTCCTTCTGGCATAGTGTGCACATGTGTATCATATCGTGTAGGACACTCCTTAGCATAGTGACCAACTCTGCCACAATGATAGCACAAGTCGATACCCATCCGACAAGCCCCATAGTGTGCTCAGCCACAAGTACGACATAAACCCGGTCCCATACTAGAATTATCACTGTGCGATGAGGGTCTCCCACTCTGTACTCGCCAAGGTGGTAAAGGTCTAACATCACCTGGTCGTGGGGAAAAGGAGCCTTGAAACTTGCCCCTCTTATGGTATCCTGATTAAGAACTCAAGCCTCTGAATGGTCTTGTTAATGACTCTAAATGGGCATTCTCCTCTTGTATCATCCGCTCTTGGTTCAAGGCATTAGCCATCAATGCCAAAAAAATATGTGTAATTAAAACCCTGAACCAATGCTCGGATCCAGAAATTTAAACCCTATTTAAATCTTTTACATCTCTCACGACCCGAAGTCAGGATGTTGGCCACATAATAGGCCAACTGGGTGAACTCCCTCTCATAGTTTGCAACCGACATGTCTCCCTATTTCAGGTTGAGAAACTCATCCAACTTCTGATCTGTATATGTTGTAGGCACATATTTCTGATGAAACTCCCTCCGAAAGTCATCTTATGTCAGTACTGGAGGGTCCACCATGCTCTGTGGAATGGTCTTCCACCATTCGTATGCATCTTCCTGTAACAATAAGATAGTATATTCAAATCTGGCTACCTCAGGGCATTTTAACTGGCGTAGAACTCTCTGTGTCATTTCTAACCACCTCTCAGCTTCGTACGGATCCGTTGTACCAACAAAATCAGTAGCACCATACAATCTCAACTTGGTAAAATCTAGCTTATATTCCTCTCTTGGTGCTGGTGGGGGTAACAGGTATAGTCTGACCCTGGGCTCGTAAATACTGAAGAAACTGAGCAAACTGAGCTACTATTGGATCAACTGTTGAAGCATCAACTCTGTCAACCCGAGGTGCTCTCTCACTGGGTACCCCCCTATTCCTTTTGTCTCGACTATCTCTCAACCCTATCTCCTGTACCTGACGTACTCTCCTGGGGATTAAAGTTATCCCCTCCTTCTTCACCGACTATGATAGTCCGATCGATCATAAAACCAAACCTGTAATGCAATATCATAACTTATAATAGTCAACAGTGGTAAGGACTGGCAACTCCCCATGTGTAGCCTGTTAATCATTGGTAGTAGTCCTAACTAACAGACAAGGTACATGCTGAGCTAAACCATAGCTCTGATACCACTTAAACATGTCACACCCATCCCATACCTGGGGTAACATGCTCCCGTAGCAAAAGTATCGATCCTCCCTAAAGGAAGAACCGCTACTTATACCACAAGGGATATGTCGTCTCTAAAATCTATTTAGGTTCGTATGGGTACACGTCCCTGTATTAGGTGGTAAAAGAAGGTAATAGCATGGCATATACACATAAGACATATCATACCCTGGATAAGCAATCATCCACTCATACAATTTGTACTGACAAGCTACTCAATTATATAATATACATACGATATAAGTCATACAATAGGGTTCATATGATTCATAGATAGGTACACTACAAAATACACAGTAGACTACTTCCACTAGCATCAACGAAACTACTCTAACAAAAATAACTCGGAGGATGCCCCTGAGGTCCCATACCACTTTGAGAAAGATCTTCTCTGTTGACGACCTCTACTGCTGCTCGGACTGCTCTCTCAAAGGCGTAGAACCTATGTTCATCAAATGATAAACACTGAGTATAAAACTCAGTGGTGCTAAGGAAACATAAGTCAAATACATAGGTATAATTCGATACACAGCAACCATCGTAAGCATCATATATCAAACATTTCAATTCATCAATAACATCATCATACATACCATTATAGCACACATTTCCAATACATGCAATGCAAATGTAGCTATACCTTACATTCTTCCTCATTCTCATTCCACTTATTCACTCTTATTTTCTTGTAATTATGCACATTCCTTTCACACATACTGGGTCCTTGTAGGTATCGGTACTCATCTCCCGAAGGAGGGCATATAACATGTGGTGCTTTGCACCCTTTTTCTACTGTAGGTCTTGAGACTCATCTCCATTTAGGGAGGGTAATAACCTAAATGATTCCATTAGGAATCCCATCATTATTTGACCGAGTATGCCCAGAGCTTTTAGCTCTGCTCTCATCACTCTCTTTCCTTCTTCCTTCCTTAGCTCCATGCATGCCATACAAGTAGTTATGTATGCTTTATTCATGAACTATCCTCATTTCATCATAGATAAGTGAGAACATGCATCAATTATTAGCATACCAATAAGAAACATTATTCTTAGACCTTCCTTAGGCCTCAAGGCAAGAAGAAGCCAAACCAACACATATCGCATAAACTTAGCACAAACCTAGAGTCGAACTACTTCTATCAATCCTGTCTCTATCAAGCACCACTTCAATCTATCACTCTCACACAAGCTAAAAGCCTAGAAACTCTAACTCTAATGTTTAGGAAATGCTTAAGAGGGTTTAAGAGGGTTAAAGGTGAAAGAAAACTAAGTCAAAATGTATAAAATATCTTTAAAATGGTCAAACTTAAGTCGCGTACGGCCGTACGGATCCTGGTACGCCCATACCAAACCAAAACTCCTGATAAGCTCATTTTCCTGTGAAGGATGGTACTCCTGTACCACATCTGGTACGCCCGTACGTCCTCAATCCACCTGACAAATCTAATTTCCTGCGAGTTCATGTACGGCCGGACCACCGTTTGGTACTCCCATACGGTCTCCAGGAGCCTAACTCCCTCAACTCCCCTATTTTGGTACGCCCGTATGGTGATTCATACGCCCGTACCCCTCTCAAAGCTCCTTCTTCCACTCTTCCTAAGCTCATACCTAACATACCTAACTCAAATTCAAGTATAAACACTTCTAAAACCTTCCTCACAGCATGCTAAACTCTGTGTTCGCCCCTTATACTACAGAGATACCTCAATAAGGTGGCAATAACCTCACATCCCATCCTCATAACACAATAACACGTGTCTACAGATACAATATCACGTCACTCAATCAATACACTCACCATCATCATATTCATGCACCAGCATTCATAAAGACATTCACAAATCAAGGAAGCAATATCATATTTCATTCATTAAGAACATAGGAACATAAATACACATACGCATACGTCCGATCATTCATACGCATATGTATACATGCACATTCGCATACATAAGGACCAAACTACCAGGGTCTCATATGCAGGTATGACAATATATCATAGTAAATATAAGAATAAAACACATCCACATGAATATAAATTAATAGTGGCTGGTGAAAAGGATCGAGAGAGATAGAGGGATACACAAGGGAATAAACTTAAAATAAACATCCCAGGGAAAACTAATAAAAAGGAGCCTATTCTATTATAAAAGATCTTTGATGACGCAAACAAATCAAGATGTTTAGTAACATCTCCTCCATTCAAGAATGCGACTTTAGGTGGTACGAGCCAAGAATGCATGAAAATGAAAAGTGCACATGAAAGGAAATTAAGCAATAAAAAATAATGTTTGGGATATTTTGATCAATTTATTATCATAGTGAGACATGAATCAAGGATCAAATCCCTAACATGTATTGACAATATTCATGAAAATAAGGAAATAAATACGAGTCAAATTATGAAAATAAATTAATTTTTAAGTAAAACTAATTATGGGCATAATTGGAAGATTCTAAGATCATTTGCAATATTACTTAGAATTGAATCAACATCCAATTAAGGCTTATACTAACAATAAACATAAAATTAATTAAAATAACATTTAATTGAAAAATTTAAGCAAAGTTGGATTGGATTACTGACAAAATCAATTAATTTGATCATGAAAGTCAAAATATTGAGACTCTAATATCCTTTTGGCATCAATTAGAGTATGGATCAACACTTAATTTGATTTTAATCATATCAATTGCAAACCAATCAAGTCAAAAATAACATTTAAGTCAATAAATTAATTTTGAGGCCAAAACTAAAGAATTGAAATAATTTATAACGAATCTAAATCACTTAGATCACTTTAAGACTGCAAATTTTATTAGAAACATCAAAGAAATTGAAAATTAAAGGAAAATTGATTGAAAAATATTGGACTTTTGCCAACCCAAAAGGATATATGCATTGTACAAAGTAATATATATGTCATATATAATAAAAATTGGATTATATGCATCACAAAAAATGGTATGTACTACATATATTATAGAACATATTATATGTAACACATATAATAATATATGTGATTCATAAAGCATTCATCAAAAAAATAAAGTTGCATTTTATGAAGAAAATCATGAATATATACCAATGATTTGATCATTATAGACCATTTAAGACATTTATAAGTCTTAAATGGCACTGTAGCATTAGGGATAACAACCAAAATCATAAATCAAGTCATGAACTCGAATAAAATCAAGGAGAATAAAGAGAAAATTAACTTACCAAAGCTAATGAGTTTATCCTCTAAATCCAAAAGTGAATAGGGTTTTTAGTAAGATTAATTAGTCACTATATCTAATTAGATGTTCAATTAGGTGATATTTAATTCCAAAGAGTTTTTGGTTCTTAGAATCAAATGTATTTAGCCTTCTTAAAGTCAATACCCAAAGGATATTTATAAGACCTATTAGGTAATGAGTCAACAATCAATTGGAAATATGGGAGAAGTGGGTTTTCCAACTATATGTGTCGCACAAAGTGATATATATAATGCATATAGTTGGAAAATCAACTATATGCGATGCATAAAGTATTATGTGTGATGCATATAGTTAAAAACTCATTTCATGCATTGGATTACACGAGCTATGAACTAGATGTGCCACATGTCCAAATGACTTATAAGACTATGAAACATGTGTCTGCAACTTGGTTTTAAAAACGAAAACCTATGTCAAGCCGTATCAGGAAGGAAGCAAGTTCATAGCATGCGCACACAAAAGGCTAACTTCATATGCTGCTTTGTATGAGCCAAAAGCTAGATGTGTCATTTGATTAAATGGCTTATGGCATTGCAAATAACATGTATATAGCTCAAATTGGAAATAGAGCATTGTACCAAGATATTTCAAGAAAAATCCAAAAATGCACACTCGTAGGTGAAAATCAAGTGTTAATAGGGTCTATCATGTATGCTACCCAAATAATAAATGTCTTGCATACTATTGTTTTAGATTGGAGAACATCATTGGAAAGCTTATTTACTAAAAAGCTAAATTACTAATGATTTAAGAATTTTGGGCGTCTTTGTTTCTCTAGCAACATAAGTCCCAACAAGATAAAATTCTCTCCTAGAGCTACAAAATGCATTCTTTTAGGACTAATAGATGGTTACAAAGCTTATAAACTATGTGCCCTAAAGGAACAAAGTGTTATAATATTAAGGGATGTCAAATTCCATAAGGAAATTTACCCTTTCCATCAGCCAAAATAAGACACTAAAAATGTACTATTACATGTACCATATTTAGAAGACCAAATCAACATTACTTCAAATAACCAAATGGCTAATGATAATTTCTCAACAATTAGTAATACAAATGAAGTAGAAATATTACATAGAAGTATAAGAGAAAAATATAAATATTACATAGAAGTATAAGAGAAAAATATAGACTTCCTTGGTTAGAGGACTTTATTATTAACAAATAACCATTACTATTCATACCAGCACCAAATTTTACTCCAAAATACCTCCATACTGTTGCCTTAGTGCAAACTGAACATGAACCAGTCAATTACACATAAGCAATTAAAAATGAGAAATGGGTGCAAGGTATGTAGGATGAGTTACAAGCATTGGAGGAGAATAAAAAATGAGAATTGATAGATTTACCAGTGGATAAAAGGCCTATAGAATCCAAATGGGTATACATAATAAAGTACAATACAGATGGCACGATATCATAGTGCAAAGTATGATTGGTGGAAAAAGGGTATAAGCAGATACCTGGTGTAAATTCTCATGAAATCTTTTTGCTAGTCATAAAATTGGTAACCATATGAGTTTTCTTAGTATTGGTAGCCTTTTAGTAATGGCACATACATCAACTTGACATCAATAACATGTATTTATATAAGCATATTAAAGAGGGCATTTATATATCACCACCTAAGGGTTACTTACATGTAAAACAAGGACAAGTTTATAAGTTAATCAAGAGTCTTTATGGTTTATAGCAGGCAGGTTGAATATGGAATAAAGAATTAATAACAAAACTAAAGGAATATGGTTTTATATAATTATAAAATGATACTTGCCTTTTCACATAAGGAACTGGGGAAACCTTTTCATCTTTGATAGTTTACATAGATGAGATCTTGATAGTTGGTCCCTCGTTACTAGAAATTGCAACCAGTAAGGGATGTCTCCACCAAGATTTCATCATAAAGGACCTCAAATCTGTAAAATATTTCCTTAATTTAGAGGTTTTCAAATATACATCAGGCATATATGTGAATTAGTAGAAATATATAAGAGATTTAGTTAGAGAAATAGGACTATCAAAAGCAAAAAGTCCAAATTTTCCATTACCTAGAGGTCAAAGATTGGATGATGATCACAATGCATTGTTAGAAAAACTAGAACAGTATTGTAAACCTTGACTTTTCACTCATGGGTGTAACTTTGGATTTTCTTTGATTTAGCTTGGTACAGGTCCTCGATATCGATCTCGATTTATATACATGCTTTTTAACCTACCATGAGTGCTTTGGACATGTAAAGCACGTTACATTTTGCTTGTGTAAGGCAGAGCATATTGCATGTATTTTCTAATGTGTAGAGCACATAGTGCTACATGTTGTGTGATCGCATGTTTTCATGTTGCTTTTTCTTAGTTATTTCATATATGTTTTAAGTGTTTTGTTTTAGTTTTATTTAAGTTTTACTAAGTATTTTACATTTATTTGTTATTTTGCTATTTTATCTAACTTTGTTGGTAAGAAG
>CANYBF011475578.1:0-11397 GCA_948192965.1 Dalechampia spathulata | reverse complement strand
TAATTTTGGCCTCAAAATTAATTTTTACGATAAAATGCAATTTTTGATCGTATAAATGTGGTTTTTGAAAGGATTGGATTTTATTTGGTCGAGTGGCTTTCTCCAATAATTTTGATGTGATGTTAGCCCTCCCATTTAATTTTCCATGATTAAACAAAAATAATTTTGCCTAAAATTATTTTTATTTAAATGAATTTTCACGATCCGGCTCGTATTAATTCATGTAAGTATTGCCTAATAATTGCAGGATTTTGACTCTTGGTTCGTACTTTTAAATGGTATTGGACTAGTCAATTAAATCCAAAATTCATTTGCTACTAATGAATTTTATTTGTTTATTTTGCATATTAATCCATCCGCATTTTTGGATCGTGCAAAACCGCAAGGAATAGTGCCCGGGAAGGAGGGGACGTTACTTAACGTCCCAAAATATGTATGCGAGGATATTTATGTAATAGGGTAGGATTTATTATTGGTCTGTAATAATTAAATTCCCCCTATCTCGTGTGTACCCCCTAATTTCCTCGATCCCTTTCACCGGCCTTTATTTTTATTCGTATATTTGCCTAAATATACTATATCATCATGTCACATGCCATATCACATGATACATGCACACACTACTATGTATGCCATGCATATACCGTATGCCATAACATACTGTATTTCATATGCATATACGTATAAATATGCAAATACACCAATACGCAATATGTAATTCAATACACTCAATCAATCGATACGCCTTATCATGCATACATATACGCCTTGCCATGCATATATGTATATGTCATTATGCCATAATGCCATGCCACGTTGTATTCCATAACACATGACATACTGTATGCCATACATATACTATGTTGAATACACATTCATACGCACCACTATGCTATGTCATACATATGTCATGCCATTCATCATCTAACATGTCACGCATACGGTACGTCATTCACTTCACATGCTATACATATAGTATGTCATTCATTTAATATGTCATGCATATGGTATGTCATTCACTTCACACGCTATGAATATAGTATGTCATCATTTTCACATGCCATGCATATACCATACATTATACCATGTCATGATATAATATTTCACATACCATGCCACATGACACAAGCCCATTCTACTATACATGCCATGCATAAGCCATGTCACGCATCATCTCACATGCCACGCATTTGGTATGTCATACATATAACATGTCATGCATATGCCATGTATTATATCATCACACATATCATGGATATGATATACCATACATGCCATGCATAAGGTATGTCATTTACTATACCATGACATGCATATGCCCTGACATCCATCATTTCATATATCATGCATATGATATGTCATTCACCCTACACATCATGCATACGTTATGCATATAACACACATACGCCAAACGCTATACAACCCTTAAAATGTTAAACGCATAACGTAATACGCTATTTGCCATAATATGTGCTTACATATTAGGTTGCCATATCATGCATATGATATGTCATTCACGCTCAAATGTCATGCATATGCCATGTTACTTTTATCGCTATATCACATGTCATGCATATGCCATGTCATTCAAATGTCATATAGCTTTATATGTCATTTTACGTGCAACCTTGTAACGCCAATTCACATGACGCACTGTGTGCTTACATTTACGCTCGTATGCTTACCTGCTTAGGACAATTAATCCCAACTATAATGGTAAAATCGATTTTGGAAACTCATAGAATAGATCTCCACCACGTGAACCCAATCTCTGAAGGGTTTAACTAGCACTCATGCTATGGGTCAGTTGGACCAATCCTGAACCATCCGGTGGCGACTCCCTTGTGACTCTTTCGAGTCCGTATCATTCCCTAAGGGAACCCCTTAGGAAGACTCACTTTCACTCCAAGTGCGATCCTTGGTCCGTGACTTTTGCAAGCCTCATTCCGGGCCTCGACAGAAACTGGCGCTCATAATAGTGTTGTGAAATATTATGGTTATTTAAAGGTTATTTAGTTAGTGTTGGAAATGTGATATTTTGATACACCTGGAATATTATTGATTTATAATTATGCCGTTACTACATAAATACACATACAATAAAATCGTGCATTATATACCATTAGCATGACATTATGGAAGAATAAGGGAGGCATAATTATATATATATATATATATATATATATATAAATATACATATAAATGTATATAAAAGATGAAATAAGGGAGGCTCTAGTATATTTATATGTTATAAAAAGGAGGTATAAAGGAGACACTAGTATATTTCTATATTGAAATGATATAGAGGCAGTGAATACAAAGAGATATTGAGAAATAAATAAATGATTGAAAATATATCCAATATAGATTATACACAATCAGAGATAGAGATTAACGTTATCATAGAAAAATGATGAATTTATAGAAAATGGTGAATTCATAAAGAAATGATGCAATAACAAAGAACAAAGGAATACAATTCATATTTGCATCATTATCACATAGCATAACATTACTATAAGAAAAAATGAATGCTATTCATATTTGTATTCATTGACATATAACATATCTTTATTATATTCTTGGTATCTAAAGTTAATCACGGAGAAGTACCATAATGATAACTCATTATTGTTTGTATAATTTTATTCAGTAGTCATATTTATTATGATAAATCACTACATTTATTTGTTAAATTATTTATTAATTATTTATATTTATCCTAAAAAAATAATCAAATTTTATTCACAGTACAATTATTAGACACCATTGAGTCTTATACTTAGCGTTTGCCATTTGATGAATGCATGTCAAAAGAGTTTAGAGAGACATTCCAATCAGTGAGGTACCAGCATAGTTAAGATACTCCGAGCCTCGTACGACCCTCAGAATATGCTTTTGGCAGTATAATGTATTTCTAGCAGATGCTCTCATTTTTGCAACTATCATTATATAAGTATGGGTAGTAAATACTTTATACTTATGTAATAGTAGAGATACTAAAATCACTTAGTGTTTGGCTTATCTAAATTATATACATAATATGTAGATAGTAGCAGTCTAGTGGCATGTCATAATTAATATGTGGATATTTTATACAAATAGGTGATGATAAAGCCATAGGTTATAAAATAAATAATTACAATTATAAACCAAATATATCTCATCTATATATAAAAAAATTTATAGATCCTTCATAGAATGATTAATGAATTCCTAATTACATGGTTCTCATTAATCATTTTATGGAAGCATATTTTCACTGTTCAAGTGTGATAATGGTAGTGTTGAATGTCTTAAAGCTAGGTTAGTTGCTAATGATCATAGTCAAATTGAAGGTTTGGATTTTATGGACAACTTTGCATTTTGCATAATGCATTTTGCATTTATATGCAACCCCTATAGGGTTATACCAAGACTATTCTCACTAAGATTTACAAGTTAGTCAAGTCCATTTATAAACTAAAACAAGTCTATTGATAATGGAGTAAGTGCTTTACTCAGTCTATTTTTCAAATTCATTTTATTCAGTCTACTCATAATACTTGCTTATTTACCTAATCGAAAATCTTCAAACCTAACTAAAAAATCAATGATATTAAAATTAAAATGATATCCTTGATTAAAAAAACATCAAATTCATAAGAGAATTTTCTATATTATTATTGTCCAAACATTAACTTCAAAGAAAAAAACAAAACAACATGTTCTATTATGTAACAATTCAATCATCTAAAATAATAATTCAAAATATTATAATTTTTTAAAAATTCACAAAATAATATGATAGTTCATGTAATTGGGTTTATAAATTTATAAATTAACTTAAATATATTTTTAATATAATATTTAAAGTATTTATCTTTAGTATATATATATATATATATAATTATATAAAATAAAAGTATAAGTAACAAAATTGGGTTTAGTTTGGGTTCTATGATTTGAAGTAGTTTGGATTCGATTTGACTTGAAGATAGGTTTGAATATTAATGAATCTTTGAACTTGATCCAAAATAAAAGTAAAAATTAGATTAATTAAATCCAAGGCTAAAATGTTTTGGGTTTATTTGATTTTGGAGCTTTTCTTTTGATACTTTAAATCAATATCAAAATCTTTGAAATCCACGCTCACTGAGGATGGTCTCATTTTTTATTTTAGTTATTTATGTTTATGATGTTTAAGTAACAAGGCATGATTGGGTTCAAATTTTCATTGTCAAATAATTCCTTGATGACCAATTTACTATTAAAGATCTTGATCTTTTACACTATTTTTTAAGTTTAGAGATTCATTAGTCTCCTCATAGTATTTTTATTGTATTAACATAAAATATATTCTTAATATCTTATAAGATACTAATTCCTCTAGTGCCAAACCTTCTTTGTTTCTATTTCATATTGATGCTAAATTTACTTATGATTTGGGTGATTTGCTTAACAATCCTGATTGTTATGCAATTTGGTTGGCTATCTTTTATATGTGACCATTAACATCTAGATCTTAGTTCTATTGTTCAGTTGTTAAGTTAAGTCATGAGTCAATTTTGTACTACTCCTTAGGATGTTATTATTCATGTTTTGCGATATCTCATCATCTAGTTCTTGGTTTGTGGTATTCTACTGCTACTAATCTTACATTGTTGCTTATCCTGGTTCACATTGGATTTGTTATTATTTTTTATACTTTCGATTCCTCTTTAATCCCATTGAAGAGTAAAAATAACCTACAATTTCTAACTCCTCCACAAAAGCAAAGTATCGCTTCATGGCTTTTGCTACTTGTGTGAATTATTATAGCTTTATTTCTTTTATAATAATTATAGGCTTCCTTTCTCAAATCAATTTCTTTACATTATGATAATAATGATGCTATTCATATTGTTGCCAATCTAATTTTCCATGAATTGATAAAGCATTTGGATATTAATTGTCATATTGTTTTTAAGTAATACAAGTATGGTTTCCTTTTTTTCCAATGTTAGTTTCCTCTTTCTAAGTTGAGAGTTGTTCTTCTGCTCAAGGTTTGACTTGAAGGTGGCTATTATAATACATATATTTTACTTTATATTAGCTTAAGGGTTTCTTTTTTATAATTTCCATTTTCTCTATTTTAGTATGTTTTTCTACTACTACAAATAGAACTATATGTATTTTCTTAGGAATATATAGAAAATAATTCTTTACTTAAAACTTCTATTTTTAGAGAATATAGAAGAAAGGAGTTTATATGCGAATATCGATCATAAACAATCAATCTATAGCAAATGAGAATGTCATATCCTGCATTTAGGGGTTATTGTGCATTTATAACTTATTATGATGTTGTGTTTTCTATGTTATTGTTGTGCAAATGATGTGACAGAGTTATGAAAAGGGACATTGCTGAATTTGTTGCTAAGTGTTTGGTATGTCAACGAGTTAAAACTGAACATTAGGTACCGGCAGGATTATTGCAACCTTTGTCTATTCCAGAATGGAAATGGGACAGAGTTACGATGGATTTTATCACAAGATTGCCATTGACTCAGAGTAGGCATGATGCTGTTTAGGTAATTGTTGATCGTTTGACTCAGACAACACATTTTCTACCTGTTTGGATGGATTATAGTTTAGAACAATTAGCAGAATTGTACATCAAGGAGATAGTCAGACTTCATGGAGTGCCATCAACCATTGTTTTCAACAGAGATCCATGATTTACTTCTCGGTTCTGGGGAAGTTTCCAAAGAGCCTTAGGTACTAAAATACATTTTAGTACGGCATTTCATCCTCAGACTGATGGATAATCAGAACGGGTTATTCAAATTCTAGAGGATATGCTAAGAGCTTGTGTGTTAGAATGGGTCAGAAGCTAGGACAGGTACATTCCTCTTATTGAATTCACATACAATAACAGTTTTCAATCTAGTATTCAAATGGCTCCATATGAAGCACTATATGGAAGACAATGCCGAACACCATTGAATTGGGATGAAGTTGGTGAACGACGGATGATTGGACCAGATTTAGTTCAACAAGCAGAGGATCAGGTGAAATTGATTAAAAAATGATTGAAAGCTACATTTGATCGACAGAAGTCATATATTGATTTGAAACGACGGGATATTGAATATAATGTTGGGGATAAAGTGTTTTTAATGGTATCTCCATGGAAGAGAATTCTACGATTTGGCCAGAAAGGGAAGTTAAGTCTGAGGTTCATTGGCCCATATGAAGTGTTGGAAAGGATTGGACCATTGGCATATTGATTTGCTTTACCGCCTGAGTTAGAGCATATTCACAATGTTTTCCATGTATCTATGCTTCGTAAATACAGGTTAGATCTATCATATGTGATTCCAGTGGAGAATATTGAAGTTAGATCCATCAATCGGACTTGTCTTATAATGAAAAACCAATTCAAATTTTGGCACATGAAATGAAACAATTGAGGAATAAACAAATTCCATTGGTGAAAGTGTTATGGAATCATCACATGGGACAAGAGGCTACATGGGAAAGAGCATCCGTAATTAGACAATAGTATCCCCATTTGTTTATAGATAACTGATGTTAGATTTCGAGGATGAAATCCTAATTAAGGGGAGTGAGTTATCACATCCTGCATTTAGGGGTTATTGTGCATTTATAACTTATTATGATGTTGTGTTTTCTATGTTATTGTTGTGAAAATGATGTGAAATGATGATTATGATGATAAGGATTTAATAAAAATTGCGTTTAAAGCTTACATGAGGATATTGGAAATTTTTGCAGCAAACCCCTAAAATTGATGTTAACCGGCACTAAAACTTGGATTTTGAGTTATCTACAGTTAATTTGACTAAATGGTTTTCACCATTTGACATATGTTAACTTACTCTAGGTATATGTCAATTTTAAAAATTTTGGATTAAAATTTATTTTTGGACGTCAAAAATTGGGTCGTAATTATTTAAGCGATTAACTGATGAAATATTAAGGAAGTTAGATGTGTAAGTTTATTATAAATATTTTGTTAGCAAATTTTAGAATTTATATAAGTTATAAATGGTTTAATTATAATTATTTTTGTCAAAATAGGAAATTAATTAATAACTAATTAGGATCAATTAAATTATCTTAATTGTTAAAACAAAATATAAAATGAGAAGTTATATATATTAGGGGCGTGACAGTAGAAATAAAAAATTAAAAAAAGATTAAGTTAGGATTTAAGCAAATATAAAGAATATGTCTTATACTTGGAAGGGTAAAATCATCATTTAAGTTGTATTATTAGGGTTAGGAGATGTTTTAGAGTTTGCCCTACATATTAATTCCCCTTCCAGCCACCCTTCCCCACCCTAACTCCTTTCTCTATGACCGAACCCCCTTCTTCCTCCACAAACTTGCTTTCAAGTGATTTTTCAAAGCCTTATCCTATTAATCTTATCTTCTCTTTAACCTACCGCTTCTTCTTTATTTGTTTTGCTCATTTTGTCTCTGCCTTCATTAATCAAATGATAGCTATGTATTTAGAGTTATTTAAGCTGCAATTTGTTTTTAAGCTTGGTCGAAAAGAAGCGGATGAGTGGTGGATGGAATTGAATAAGAATTGTTATTTTGATCTTCGCTTTCAGGGATTTTTCTTGAGTTTCTTACAAAGTTGCTGGTTCTTTGGTCTGGCCGAATCCCATCTGTTATTTCAAAGAAGAAACTGAAGCATAATTGTTAAAGTAAGTTAGTTTGTCTTTGTTAGTTTTATTTTTCCTTGAAAAGTCGCAATATGGGCACCCTCTAACCTTCAATCTTTGTTCATTAGCCTTGGAACCGACCCTTAAGAAGGTTTTTCCTTCATGTGATTTTGGTGTGCATATGTGGAGCTTAATAAAAAGGGCAAACCATTGTAATCGATTCTGTTTTTTTTGAGTTTCTGTTGAAGGTGAGTTTTGGTTATTGTGGCGTTATGTTGTTTATGCGCATTAGATGTAGACAGTAGCTGTTGGTCGAATGGTTATATAGATTTAGGTTGTTTCTTTGTAGCCGAATTCTGAGTAAGGTGCATCAATAATGTTTTTGTTGTTGTTAGAACAGATATAGGACAAGACGTAATTATTGGAGCATAAGTAAGGTTATACGTATAGAAAGATAACTGTTTTTAAGTTAAGGAATGGTTGAATTAGGAGCTATAATAGAGTAAAGAAGAGGAATGGATTTTGCATGTTCATACGGGTTTGATATAAAATAAATAAATGCTAACGTGAGGTATTAGAGATTACAAAATAAAGCTTTACTGTTTTTGTTTTGGTAAATAGAAATTATATATGGATAAAATGAATTTGGTTTTCTTAAAAAATATATATATAGATATATAACTAATAATATATATAAACAAATATCCATATATTATCAATCAAATTTAATCTTGACAACAAGGTTATTTATGGTTTCATTAAGTAAGTAGATGTCATGTAATTAATCAAGCAACAAGTTGGAGTATATGTGTTTTTTTTAAAATGCTGAATTATGAAATTTGATTTTCAATACTTGATTGAATTAAGTAACATCATTTGGCATTTTGGCAAATTTGAAGTTAATATTTACGATGAATACTTGTTGAAATGAGAATCTGAACATGTTAAGAAAATTTATTTTACGGTTAAATGTTGAATTAAGTGAGGTGATTATCATTAGTGCTAAAAACTTAATAATTAAGATGTATATCTATAATTATATGAAATGAGTGGAAATATGAGTATATTTATAGTTTTTGGGTTTATAATTAATATATATATATATATATATATATATATATATATATAATAGTAGATGTGAAAAAGCATATAATAATTGGGATTTTAAGTTGTTGCTTGTTTTCAAAATAAAAATTTAAGTTAAAATGAAAAATAGTGTAATAATGATTTATTTAAACTATGATTTTTTTTGGAAATTATAAAATACTGATTTAACCTATTTAAGGTAGAAATTGATTTACTATTTTCGATTGACAGTTTTAGGTTTGAAATATATAATTTATGCACTGAGAATTTATGGGTTTTGGAATTAATTCATATTAATTATGATACTAACATGGTTTTTTTTTAAAACAATTAAATAAGGAAATTTAATTACATAAAATAAACCTTATAATGGGAAATAAATAAGGTTTTTGTTATACTAACAAAAGAAAATAGTTTGTGTTAAATTATTTAATTTACATGCTGTTAAGTCGAATTATATTTTTTGTTTTAAGCCTAATAGTGTTTTTTGGAATATCTTTTTATTTTCTAATTAGTGAATAGAATAAAGTTTTCTATGTGAATAATTTAACTTGTAATTTGAAAATGGATCAAATGGTAAGAATGGTAAAAGTAAAGTTATGGAACTCAGTTTTGGATGAATTTTAGATAATTATGTATTTTTTTTAATTCTTTATGACATGATGGAATTGACTTTTATAACTTAATGAATGATTTACTTATATTTGTTTGATATATATATATATATATATATATATATATATATATATATAAAGAGGTTTGAGATTTTCATATAAATTACAAAATTTGGTGATAATAATTTTAGAGTAATTATAAAAAAATTAAAAAAAAATAAATCAATCAATATCTATTAAAATAATGAAGTTATATTTTAGATGTTTTATACATGATATTGATTTACGTTAGCAGCATACGTCGTACTAATAATAAAACAATCGCGTACAATTCTAATAAAAGATTAATATTGGTTGTGGAATAGGTAAATGAGTGGAAAATATTCACGAATCATCACTGGATTTTAACAAAGAAAAAGACATACAAGGTTTGTGCTAGATAATATAAAGTCGTCGATCATTAAATGATAAAAAGGATGAAAGTTGGGTAATGCAATAGCATTATAATAATTTAAATTAATTATGTATTTTATATTTTTCATGAACATAAGCATTTATCATAAACATAACATATCATGACATGGTGAGACAAGAAGAAAATAACTATAATGTGATATGAGAAAAAGGTTAAGTGATCATGCTGAGCATAATGATATAAATTCCTACGAGAATAAAAGAATATTTTTTCATGAGATAAATGAAATGAGATTTAATTTAAATGAGCTCATATGTTCCAAAATTAAAATTAATGGAAGACCTAGTAACTGTACATTAATGGTAAATGAGGAAAAAGAGGGAGAATGCATAGCATAAATGCATTCTCATATACGCATTATTCATAATTCATGTCATATGATATATTATGATCGAATTTCATTATATGATGAATAAACGCAATTGTACTTGTATAATAATTCTGATTTGGAAGTGATCATCGTCGTGTTGTGTTACACCCGCATTAGAGACCCTAGGAGTTATGCCATTATGTGTTCGTATGTGTAGATGAATGGTAGGATTGCATTATGGATATGAGATGTATATGACTGTATGATGATGGTTCTGTGATTGTATTCCAGTGAAATGTATTATATATATTTATTGGCTTGATTGTGTGTCGTCGCCTTATTGAGGAGCATGTCTTCTTGGTTGGATGAGGGACGGCGAGTATGTGGGGCTAGGAATGTGTTATAGGTTTAGTATGGATGATTGAGACAGGTACTAGGGGGTTTGGGATCGTTACGGATGAGTTAG
Source organism: Dalechampia spathulata (assembly GCA_948192965.1). Classification (NCBI taxonomy): domain Eukaryota; kingdom Viridiplantae; phylum Streptophyta; class Magnoliopsida; order Malpighiales; family Euphorbiaceae; genus Dalechampia; species Dalechampia spathulata. The sequence continues at coordinate 788 of CANYBF011475578.1, read as the reverse complement.
GCTTGCCAAAAGGCATGTTCTATGATTTTAGGGAGTGGTACGGGCGTACGTATTGGGCGTACGGTCATACGAGACAGGGGAATACAGGGATTTTAGGGCCTGGAGGGCGTACGGGGGTACCAAATGGTGGTACGGTCATACTATTGCTCGTAGGAATTTAGAAAGCTCACAGGAAATTTAGGTTTGTCAGTCGAATCGAGTACGTACGGGCGTATGGTTGCTCGCAGGAAATCTGGTTTGTCAGGAGTTTAGGGTCGGTACGAGCGTACCAATGCCGTACGGTCGTACGTGACGTTTAATTTGACTTTTAAGGGCTTAAACAAGACATTTTCTGTAAGTTTCCAATCTCTTTTCTTAAACTTAAACACCCTAAAACCCTACCAAAACTCCTACTTAAGGATTCTAAACATCCCTAGCGTCCGAGAACACAAGATTGAAGTTGAACGCGAATAGAGACAAGATTACTGGCTTAAGCTAGAAGTAGCTTGCTATTGAGGTTAGTGCTAGTTTTGTGTGTTTAGCCACTTTTGGCTTGTTTCTATTGTCGAGAGACTTGTACCAAGTCTAGGCTCGTCTTTTTACGTTGCATTTGATTCATTGAGGTGTGCTATATGCATGGTTATGATTGTGATGCTTGGATTGAAGCTTTCCTTGCTTGATAATGTGATGAATTGTCCAAGCATTTGTGTATACGATGAAATGATAGTAATAACATGCTTACATGCATGGAGATGAATGATGAGGAAAGAAAGAGTGAAAAGAAAATGAGAAATGAGGGCAGAGCTCAG
>CANYBF011475529.1:0-17666 GCA_948192965.1 Dalechampia spathulata | reverse complement strand
GGCTCGTATTTATTGTTTCAATTATTGCCTAATAATTGTTGGATTTTGACTCTTGGTTCGTACTTTTAAATGGTATTGGACTAGTCAATTAAATCCAAAATTCATTTGTTACTAATGAATTTTATTTGTTTATTTTGCATATTAATCCATCTGCATTTTTGGATCGTGTAAAACTGTAAGGAATAGTGCCCGGGAAGGAGGGGACGTTACTTAACGTCCCAAAATATGTATGCAAGGATATTTATGTAATGGGGTAGATTATTATTGGCTTGTAATAATCCCCCCTAATTTCCCCTAATTTCCTCGATCCCTTTCACCGACCGTTAATTATTTTTAATCGTGGATGATTTATATTTGCCTAAATATACTATGTCATCATGTCACATGCCATGTCACATGATATATGCACACACTACTATGCATGCCATGCATATACTGCATGCCATAACATACTATATTTTGTATGCACATATGTATAAATATGCCAATACGCAAATACTCCAATCAATCAATCAACACGCCTCATCACGCATACCTATATGCCATGCCATGTCATATACTATGCCATGATGTATGCCATAACACATGTCATATGGTATGCCATACATATACTATGTTGAATACATATTCACATACGCACTACTATGTCATGTCATACATATGCCACGCCATTCATCACTTCACATGCCATGCATATGGTATGTCATTTACTTTACATGTTATGCATATAGTATGTCATTCATCTTCACATGCTATACATATAGTATGTCATCCATTTAACATGCCATGCATATTGTATACCACACATTATACCATGCCATATTATAATGCAACGTTTCACATGTCATGCGACATGACACAAGCACATTCTACTATACATGCCATGTATATGCCATGTCACGCATCATCTCACATGCCCCACATTTGGTATGTCATACATATAACATGTCATGCATATGCCATGTATCACATCACCACACATATCATGCATATGATATGCTATACATCATTTCACATGCCATGTCACATGATACAAGCACATTCTACTATACATGCCATGTATATGCCATGTCATGCATCACTTCACATATCATGCATATGTGACGCCATTCATTTCAAATATCATGCATATGTGACGCTATTCATTTCACATATCATGCATATGATATGCCATTCATTTCACATGTCATGCATATGTCATGTCACACCCCATACACTATACATATGCATTGCATGCACAATGCATACGCCAAACGCAAAAACAATCCAAAATGTTAACACATAACTCCATATGCTATTTGCCATAATATGTACTTACATATTAGGTTGCCATATCATGCATATGATATGTCATACACGCTCACATGTCATGCATATGCCATGTTACTTTTATCGCTATATCACATGACATGTATATGCCATGCCATTTAAATGACATATAGCTTTTATATGTCATCTTACATGTAACCTTGCAACTTCAATTAACACGTCACGCTATGTACTTACATTTACGCTCGCATGCTTGCCTGCTTAGGACAATTAATTCTAACTATAATGGTAAAATCGATTTTGTAAACTCATAGAATAGATCTCCACCATCCGAACCCAATCTCTGAAGGGTTTAACTAGCACTCATGTTATGGGTCGGTTAGACCAATCCAGAACCATCCGGTGGTGACTCCCTTGTGACTCTTTTGAGTTTGTATCATTCCTTAAGGGAACCCCTTAGGAAGACTGCGCTTTCGCTCCAAGTATGGTCCCCGGTCCATGACTTTCGCAAGCCTCGCTCTGGGCCCTGGCAGAAACCGGCGCTCACAGTGTTACATTGGGAACTCGAGGCATGATTCTCTCAATAAGGCAAGCAAAAGGGTTGATCGTTGCTTGATCATATAACGGATTATGGTGAAAACCAGACAGCATTTCAACCTAGCCATATTATTATGATAAGTGGATGCCAATGGAATTGGTATGAGGTTGTGCAACCAAACGGAATCATGAAAGGATTCCGACTCTTAGCATAGCAATACGGGCATGATCATATTGTTATGATAAGAGTACACCCATGGAATGGGCGTGAGGTTGTGCAACCATATGGAATCATGAAAAAATTTTGACTCTCAGTAGAGCAATACAGGCATGAGCATATTATTATGATAAGAGTATGCTTGTGGAATAAGTGTAATTTTATGTAACCATATAGAATCATGAAAGGATTTTGACTCTAAGTAGAGTAATATGTAGGAGGAAAATAGGTCAGGTCTATGCAAATCCACTGACATGATAAGGCAAACATCCATATAGCATGCAATAAGGGTCCTAGTTTGGAATGTTACTAGGCTTACTACATAGGCTTTAGTCCAGTTTTGAGAAAAGGCTAAGGCCTCCCGCCATGTTATCCATAACCTATCCAACCAAATGGAATCATTGATACAGGACTATACCTCGCGTCTATCCGTCAGGAATCATCGATGGTTATCAGTACAATGCAACGAGTGGTGAAGGCAGATGTGCTTTTCCCGAGGAGTTGAATGGAGTCCAAGGTACTCACTCACTCACAATCACTAATTTGACACAGGAGGTTATGTGGTGTGTGCAGACATGGACTGGTGTTGTGATGCATACAATTAATCCAACTATGATGGGGAAATTGATATGGAAACTCTTAGATGCCACCACTCTTTTGCTGTGATGTCCCCAGTGCAGTCGCCACTATGAGTGCCGGTTTCTGCCAAGGCCTAGAGCGAGGCTTATGATGCTCATGGATTGAGGACTATGAACTCGAAAGAGTCACAAGGGAGTCACCACCAGATGGTTCCGGATTGGTCCAACCGACCCATAGCATGAGTGCTAGTTAAACCCTTCAGAGATTGGGTTCAGGTGGTGGAGATCTAGTTCTATGAGTTTTCAAGATTGATTTTACCATTATAGATGGGATTAATTATCCTAAGCAGGCAAGCATACGAGCGTAAATGTAAGCACACAGTGTGATATGCAATTTGGCATTGCAAGGTTGAACATATAATGGCATATAAGGCTATATGACATTTGGATGGCATGGCATGCAAAATAGCGATGAAATAACATGACATATACATGTCATGTGAAGATGAATGACATATCATATGCATGATATGGTAATTTAGCATGATATATAAGCATAAAATCATGGCAAATAGCACATATAGCGTAATACATTTAGCGTTTTTGGATCATTTTATCATTGTAGAATTTGTGGTGTATGCATAGCATATGAAGTGAGTGGCATGGCATATGCATGACATGCAAGATAGATGACATGGCATATGCATGGCATGTGGAATGGATGACATACCATATGCATGATATATGAGGAAATGATATATCATATGCATGACATGTGGGATGATGTATAGCATGGCATATGTATGACATGTGAGGTAGATGACATACCATACACATGATATGTGAGATAGCATATAACATGACATATGTATGGCATGTGAGGTAAATGATATATTATATGCATGACATGTCAGATGATGTATGGCATGGCATAGTGAATGACATGACATAATGTATATATATGAAATGACATGGCATAGTGAATGATGTACCATATGCATGATATGTGAAATGAATAACATATCATATGCATGACATGTAAGATGAATAACATATCATATGCATGACCTGTGAGATGAATACCATATCATATGCATGATATAATATATATGTGTAATGACATGGCATATGCATGACATGGTATAGTGGTGCATATGTGAAAAGGTATTCAACATAGTATATATCATGGCATACGATATGACATATGATGTGGCATGGCAAGCTACGCGTATTGTATTACGTATTGGCATATTTGGATTGTATTAATGTATTTATACATATAAGCATACGAAATATGGTATGTTATGACATGGCATATGCATGACATGGCATAGTAGTGTATGATGTGACATGTGTCATGGCATGTGACATGATGACATATATTTTAGCAAATATAAATTCATCCATGAATAAAAATAATACCGAGAGGCCAGTGAAAGGGATCGAGGAATTAGGGGTACACACGGAATTTTAGGGGAATTATTACAAAGCAAATAATAATCCTATCCTATTACACAAATGCCCATGCATACATACTAGTCCAATGCCATGTGAAAGCATGGACCAAGAGTCAAAATCCAGCAATTATTTGGTAATAATCATACAAATTTATATGAACTGGATCATGAAAATAAAAATAATTTTAAGCAAAATTATTTTTTTTGATCATGGAAAATCAAATGGGAGTACTAACATCACTTGGAATAATTTGGAGATAGCCCCTCAACCAATTTGAATCCAATCCTATCAAAAATCAAATTTATACGAGTTAAAATAGCATTTAATCATAGAAAATTAATTTTGAGGCCAAAATTAATTAAATGTAATTATTTTATGATAGATCCAATACACTTGATCTATTATGAGGCATCAAATGTTACTGGAAAAATCAAATCGGTTTTGAAAACGAGTGAAAAATGTGATTTTCAGAAAATTTTACAGGGAACGTACGCCACACATAGGCTGTGTGTGGTGTACATAGTTGAAGGTGTGGTGCACATAGCTTATGAATCTGCAAGAAAATCAAATCTGTCAGTATAGAAACGATCAACAGACAAAAATAAGCAACTTTAATGAAGATAGTACCTCATTTTGAACACAAATCGACCTCCGTTTTGCAATCCAAACAATTAATTATGCAATTAATTTGAATAATTAATTTTAAGGCTAAAATAAATTAGATCTAGATAATATTTGACAGATCCAGAACTCCAAGAGGATGGACAAGCCTCTAGAGTTGCTGGAAAAATCAGATCCGAAGCGGATCGAGTGAAAAATGGCTTTTTCTGTGAAATTTAGGATCTATGTGCACCATACATAGACCTATGTACGCCACACATAGGCTATGTGTGGTGCATATAGACCTATGTGCACCACATATAGGCTATGTGTGGTGCACATAGATGGATGTGTGGCGAACATAGTTTGTAAAATAGAAGGAAAACGGAGATTTTTTAGCGAAAACTCGAGATCCAACCTCGATCTAGGTAGATTGCAGCCTGAGAATGAGTTTTCATTCTGTGGATTTGCATCCAACACAAGAAAAATAATTTTAAAGTTAAAATTATTATAGATCTGTAAAAGATATGGTAGATCCAGAACACCAGAGGCATAGAGAGGCCTCAAATGTTGCTGGAAAGACCGTATCGAGCTAAAAATTAGAGTAAAATGGAAGAAAATTGGCATTTTCTTTGAAATCTGGGACATATATGCATTGCATATAGGCTTATGTGTGCCACACATGAGCTACATGTGGCGCACATAGGTCTATATATGCTGCACATAGCCTGAAAAATAGAGGAAAACAGAAGGTTTTCAAGAAAAATGTGAAATCTGGCTAGAATCTAGGCAGATCAAAGCTAGATTTCACTTATTTTAGGAACCCAACAGCATGAGTAAACAAGAAAAATCCATAATTGAAGCCAATCACAAGTAGGTTGAGCCAAAAATTGGAGATTTAAGCAAAACTCCAGAGAAAATGGAAGAAAATGAAGAAATTACCTTATGGCAGTAGGTTTTTCTTCTTGATCTTGCTTCCAATCATGCTTAGGGAGCCTAACTAGAGTCAATTAGTCTTTAAATCATAATAATTTAATTAATTAAGTGTTTAATTAATTTTGGAGGAATTTTGGCATAGTTTAGCATTGCTCAAGAGCAATATTTGGATCTCTATCAGATGACCCCAAGCTCTATATTTATAGAGCCAAAGTAGGGTTTGGCAAAAATGTAATTTTATGTCCGAAAATTAAAAATTTTAAGGCTATGTACACCACACATAATGTTATGTATGCCACACATAGCTTATGTGCACAGCATGAAGTGCTACATGCTGCACATATAGCATTTTGACCCGTCATATGGGGCCCACTGAGGTTGCATCGGGATGTGCACCCCATGCCCCATAAGCATCATTTTATGTGCTAAGACATTGTGTAATATGGCTCACATCCCATTTGGTCTCGAGAAGGCTCCCGACCAAACGTCATTTTATGTTATATGCATAACACATAGTATTATATGTTACGCATATAGCATTTTGCCCCTATTCATTTTGCCTCTCTCAAACAAAACGGGATGTGAGCCATATGTCAAACAAGAGTCATTTGACATTCTAAGACCTTGTGTAGTGAAAAGTACTCCAGATTTGGTCTCGAGAAGGCTCCTGACCAAACGTCTTTTTTCATCAAATAGTACGCATAGTGCCATGCACCCTATTCATGCATTTCGCTTCGTATGGGTGCAATGTAATGCGTATCACTGTCAAATATGTGTTATTTGACATTCTAAGACATTGTACTATATGGAGCACATTAGATTTGGTCCCAAAAGTGGGCCCCATCAAACGTCTTCTTTTTGCTACATGTGTAGCACACAGTGCTATATGCTACGCATATAGCATTTTCACCCTATCTGCACAAGCTTGTACGAGTGAAATGTAATGTGAGCCATATGTCAAATAAGTATCATTTGATATATTAAGACATTGTGCAATGAAAAGTTTTCCGGATTTGGTCCAGAAGGTGGGCCCTACCAAACGTCTTTTTTTTTCCTTGCATTATGCGTGCATAGTATTATGCACTAAATCCGTTTTGCTTGCGTATTTCACCCCGCACTGGTGAAATGCAATGCGCCTCTTATTTCAAATAAGCGTCATTTGACATATTAGAGCACTGCATAAAACAACCCTTTGTTAGGTGGGCCTCTGGTGGTGGGCCCCATTAACCATCCTATTTCAGGCATATAGTGCTATACGCCCAAAAATGTAGGATTTTGCATGCTATATGTTATACATGTCAAATAGGCATTATTTGACATTGTAAGACCTTTATGTCTATAGGTCCTGCATGTGGGTCCCATCAAACATTTTTCGACCTAAGTGTTGTGCATGCAATGCTATGCACTCAATGTGCTCTGTATGTCTAAAACACTCTGAGGAAACCAAACAGGCCTATATGCACTATCGGGGTCGACTTCGGGGACTAACACCGAGCCGAATCAACAAAAACCTGAGATTACACAAGGGTGAAAAGTTAGGGTCAACATAGACCTAGGATTTTGGTATATGAGTTTTGTGTGAGTCAATTTAAGTCATTTGTAATTTTAAAGAAGTTTTTTATGTGTGGTACAGGCATACCATATTTGGTACGGGTGTACTATTTATATTTGTTATATGGTACGGGCATACGACTGACCATACCAAGTTGGCTTTGTTTCCTTGAGTTTTGTATGGGCGTACCATTGCTCATAGGAAATTTTGTTTGTCAGGAAATTTTGTTTGGTACGGTGTACCATTGCTCGTAGGAAATTTTGCTTGTCTGAAAAATTACTTCTATACGGGTGTACCAATGGGTGGTATGACCATACCAAGCTTTTACCTTATGTTTGATATATGTTTTTGAATTGGTACGAGCATACAGAAACCCATACGGTCATACGTGACTTTCTATATTCAATTTAAACATTGTCTAATGGTTCTATTTTTAGAACACACACTTTTTATTCTAATCTAACGACTATTTTTGTGGAGCAAAGATTCTTTTGAGCTTCAAACTTCAATAGCAAGTAAGTTTTCTTGTTGTATTGCAATTCTAGTAATGTAAACTCTTATTGTGTTGTATTCCCATAATCTAAGTGTTGGGTTTTGTAATTGTAGGTTGGTGTGAGATTAATGCTTTGGGGCATTAACTTGTATTTGACAGTTTAATTAATGTACGATTGTAATTATTGTAAAGGTTTGAGTGTGAGCCTGAAAATACTGGGGTTTAGATTCAATTGAGGAATCCATTTGTGTATTGGTTAATTAATATTAGTGGAACCCTAAGTGGAAGACTTAGGAGAAGTGGATGTAGGTAAGAGTTAATGCCGAACCACTATAAATCGTACACGTGTTGCCAATTCCATAGGGATTTCACAATCTTTACATTTCATTAAATAATAATCATAATAATGTATACTTTTTGCAATATTCAACATAAGAAATATAATTTACCATCTATAATACACAAAATTTACATCCAACAAAATCAACATAATAAATGAGTCTTATGCCTTTATAGTCATGCTTAATCAACATATTGAAATCTTTTAGTTATAACTTCTTTCATGCATCCTGTGTTACATTTCATTGCAAGCATTCATTATATGTTATCATTCATCATTTTTTATGTATTTTGTGCAATACAATGATATAGCATTTTGGATATATACTTTCATACTTTTTAGTTTTCTATATGGTTTGTGATTGAACTCCCATAACTTTTGATCTTTAATGCTTTAAATACATATTTTATATATCTTAAACTCTTAATTACTTTCATAGATGTTAGTGTATGCTCCAAAGCATCATGTTTTATATAAATGCATATTAAATCAATAAGAGACATTATTCATTATTTAAGTGTAGTATTTTACATACTTATTTTACCTAGAATATTAAACTAAATAATAACGTTCAATATATTAGAATAACATAAAAAGAATTCATTAAGAGTTTATAATACGAGATTCTTATTGAATGAACATGTTCAGTATCTAAATTACCTTAATCATACTATTAATAAGATTGGACATTATTAATATAGATAGATCAACACATGTTATACTTCCATTAAGGGGTGATTCTCATCATTTGTTGAATTTAATTTTAATTTTTAATATGTTTTAGTTCACATTTAGCTAAGTTTTGATTCAGCTGGTGTTCATGTTTATAATCAAATCAACTAATGGAAAATCTTAAGTGAATCTTTTTCAATGAATACAATTAAATTTTACTAATTCGCATAGATAGTTTGTATTTACTATGCTTTCAATGTTTATTTGATTGTAAATCATTTAGAAATATATTTTTTGGGTTGTATAATTTCATTTATTTTTTCACACCATTTGGATGAATGAATGTTCAAGGATTTGAACTAAAATGATTTATTTAAAATATTTTGAAATATAGAATCAATTTTGATTTTCTAGGATGTAAAGGATTATTTTAAAAGATTATTGCTTAATTTTGAGATTTTGAAGATAACCTGGTTAAGTTTGATTTTGTTAAAAATTTGATTTTAAATCTTTATTTTGTTTGTTTTAATTTTAAAAATTAATATTGATTTGATAATCTATTTTAAAGTTTGAAATTTAAATTGATATCATAATCTATTATGTTTGAATTTCAATTTAATGAATACAACCAAAGCTGCATAATACTTGGATGGTTCAGGTTGACATGCCTACAATGGTGGCTCTATAATGGATTAATAATCTAATAATGTCTAGGCTTATACTTTTAAATCTACTATAACATCTATAATATGATTGATTATAACTTTGAACATTTATGGACTTTAAGGTATGATATTGTAAGAAAAACATGTTTATTTAAAATGGTAATGCCATTTATTGATTTCAACAATTTAAATGAAGCTTTCCTATAAAGCTTAAAGGCAACCTTAAGATATAAGCTTACCATATGTATGAGAATAATAAGGTTAGAAAGGTTATCAAGTTAGCCTCTTTAATTGTTGTTATTACATCTCTAAATATCATGTGTAGCACATGTTATATTATTGCTTCTTAACTTTTGTTATGTGTTTTGGCTAACCTTAAATGATTTGCATTATGTATACCATACTATCTTCATAACATTACTTTAGACTCATGCATCATATGTATATCATGTATACTTTACTTTTCAAGCACACCATCAGAAGTTAAATTCATGTGTACTTCATATATGGTGCTTGCCATACAATGCTAAGTTAAATTCCTGCGTACCATGTATAACATACTAAGTTAGGTTCATGCATTATATATATACCATAAAAGTCATGTATACTATGTTCATTATGTCATGCTAGGTCAAGGTTATAAACCATCCATATATAAGAACCATACATACCATAATATGTTAAAGTGTTATGCATGACATGCCACACACATCACTAATTTTTGCAACCATGATTAGTTTAATATCATGCTCATCCTGCCATATATCTTATGCATAACATGATAAAAATGGTAGTAATATGCATGCATCCATGTAAGCATGATATTGTAACATTCATTTGATGAAATATGCTTCCATATAATGGTTAATATACTCTCTTATTTCATTAAAATTTATTAATCATCCTATAAGAGAAGTATATAATAATATTTTTCTTATTAGGTTTTTACTGTATAATTCAGCATTGATAATTACATAAGCATAAATAATTACAAGGAGTATGTTAAATACTTAAAATGTTTCTTTGAGTTGGTATATAATAGCTTGAAATCTCTTGACTATATTGGTGACCACTAATCTTGACATTCCTTTAAGCTACTCTAACCTATGTTTATAAAAGGATAAGTGCTAAAGATAAAGTTCAATGGTATTTAATAAAAATGGGTTATATCAGGAATTTATAGTTTAAGCAATTAATAAAAGTAATATGCATCAATGACTGAATAACCAATTTTTTAAAAAGTCATTTAAGTCATTCAACCAATCCAAATATTCATCGATGTATCTTATCTCATATCAATCACTTATCAAATAGGGATTTTTTGAGTTCATGTAGCAATATTTCAATGAACCATATTTTCAACTTGTATATGTTATGGTCTTAATATGCAATGCATATATACACAACAATAGAATCATGCTTATGCTTTTTCTTTTATTGCTCAACTATCAATAATTTATTATGTCATATTCATAAATGATTTTCATGAATGTTTTCTCAATAACATGTCAATGATTTTTCCTCCATCATCTATATCATCGACATCATCTATATCATCGACATTGTCATAAAACATCATAAATGTGTATTGAGCTAAAACCTTAGATATAAATATAATCTCATTGAAGAAGAACCTTAAAAACAAATACAGCCTCATTAAGGAAAAACCTCAAAAATAAATATAGTCTTATTGAGGAAGAATGTCAAAAATAAATATAGTCTCATCGAGAAAGAATCTTAGACATAAATATAATCTTATCATGGAAAGATAATATCAGCTAACATTAAAAAGTAATAATCTCAATGTGTACTCATTAAGAAAAAAGGTTATCAACCAACCTCAAAAAGATTTATGTCATCCTACACTCATCACATCATCCCTCATTATTCCTCCATACATCATGTTACATGATTTAATGCATAAAAAAATTAATATTGATAACATGATACATCACAACAATTCCATGTTAATCTTAATTATAATAGTTCATATGAAATTATAAATTACAATCATGAGATGATTTATCCATATAATATTTTATATCACATTTATATATATCTATATCCATTTATTTCATAATTATATATTATAGATCATTTTATTTAACATAGGAAGACTTAGTTTTAGACATTCAAGTGTAGATAATCGTATCTTATGTATAAACATAACATAAATTATGTAAATATTCATCATTATTGATTATATATATATATATATCAATAAATTGTCATAATTCGTAACTAACATCATCAAATAATTAATAAATAATAATTAAATCATTAATCATTAATTTTATCATAATGTAATCTTCAAACAAATTTTTGTTGCCTATCAATCTCATTGATAGAATTAACACGGTATAAACATAAATCTTCTCTTCATTTCCTTTATTTAGCTAGTGAGCACGAGAAGGAATTCCTTCATTTGTGCTACCTACTGCATCTAATTCTCTTAATATTTAAATTATTTATATATATTAATTCAGTAAACATCCATTTTTTACATATAATAGTACTATCATTTTTAGGTTTGATAGACACCTTCAAAAGGGTTGCCGTATTCACTTTTCTATTTATTATTCAGATAATTTATTTATTTACAAATATGAAATACAAGGTCTTTACATCCAGTTACATGTAATAACTTAGAATCATTCAATTAAAATAAGCATAAAATTACTTAGATAACACCTTTGAGCAACTCGTTTACATGTGGATTTTCCAATACTGACAACCATTTGTTTAATTTTTAAGCATCCATTTCCATGTCGGGAATTTTCCATTTCAGCCTTGTCAAGCATCCATTTCCATGGGAACCATGCAACTGGACTTAACAAGCCCTTGTGCCATTTTATTTCAGGCCCACGTAAGTGGAATTACTAATCATCTTATACAACCCACACAAAATAAATAATACCAAATGCATACGCACTTGCATTCATATTTATCAGTCCCTCAGTCTAACTCATTAAATTTACATTGTATTGTTATCATACATTAAGGCTATCTCATAAAACTTTATAAATACGTAGTTATTGCTCTTTACATGTAAACTTATAAGGTACTAAAGATCTTATGATATCATTTCCTCAAGCAAACATTTGCACACAAACATATCATTCTCTCTATTAACTTTATATTGCCATTTTCCAAATTGAACAACCTTCCTTTACTAGGAATTATGTTTGCATTTCACTTTCTATCTTATGCAACTTGTACATGTTCTCCCTTTTAGGTAAGTGGAGCTTGATGTTATATTTGATATACTGTCAAATTAATTTTATTTACGCGGTTCAACCTTTATTATTCTTCTGTATTATTATTTTGCATAGTATGTATTATTGTATGTAATAAAAAATAACATAACTCTCTGAAATTATCAATATAACCTTGATCCGCGGTGGAGTTTGCCATCGGTGTTACCATGTAAATCATTTCATTTTATTCTCTCTCTTTAGTTTTATCCTAACAACTAGTATGAGAGCAGGGGTTAGATTTACCACGATCTGGGCAGATCGATCTAGGCAGATGGAGAGTTTGAAGATTGGAATAGAGAAGTTTGATGGATCTGGTTTTGGTTTCTGGAAGATGCAGATTGAAGATTATCTGTACCAGAAAGATCTTCACGAACCCTTGTTCGGGGTGAAGTCGGATTCTATGATTGAGGAGTAGTGGAAGCTGAAGGATCAATAAGCTTTAGGGTTGATCCAATTGATGCTGTCCAGAAATGTAGCATTCAACATCGTCAAGGAGAAGTCAATGGCAGATCTATTGAAAGCACTGGCGAACATGTACGAAAAACCATCGACGATGAACAAGGTATATCTGATGCATAGATTGTTCAATTTACAGATGTCTGAAGGTGGATCTGTTGCGGATCATATAAATCAATTCAATATGATTATTAGTTAACTGAGTTATGTGCATATTCATTTTGAAGATGAAATTAAGGCTTTGATTTTGATGTCATCTTTACCCGAGTCTTGGGATACTATTGTTACTGTGATTAGCAGTTCCCGTGGATCTGAGAAACTAAAGTTTGATGAAATCCAATATGTTGTTCTCAGTGAAAGTATTTGTAAACGGGAAATTTGGGATTCATCGAGCAGTGCTCTCAGTGTTGACAGAAGGGGGAGAAGCAAATCGAAGGGCCAAATCAAATATGGCCGATCAAAATCAAAGAATGAGGGAAAATCTCCAAACAAACCAAACGTAACGTGTTGGAATTGTGGAGAAAAAGGGCACTTTCGGACTGATTGTACAAAACCAAAGAAGAAGCAGAATCACAAATTAGGAGATGATAATGATTCTGTAAATTCAGCAGAAGACATTGGGGATGCTCTAATCCTTATTGTGGATAGCCCGATTGAATCTTGGATTTTGGATTCGGGTGCATCTTTTCATTCATCTTCGAGCAAGGAACTGTTTCAAAATTTCAAATCTGGAAATTTCAGGAAGGTGTATCTTGCTGACAATCAAACTTTAGAGTTTGAAGGTGTATCTTTAGTTTGATCCTAACACTGCCAAGTCACATCTTTAAAGTTCACGGGTTACCATTCAATGCAGTCTATGTTCAAATATTTGATGTCCCATTATCAAGTTTCCTAGAAAATTCATTTAGTGGAATTATTATTATATATGCAAATCACTTATCATCTTATCCTTAATTATAGCAAATATTTATCTAATTTCTATAATTCCTTTTTATATTAATAGTAATTTATTAATAATTATAGTGTGGTAACTAAGCAACTTTTATACGCAAGAATTCTATGTACCAAGCAACACATGTCATAAGCATACACATTTGCATTTTCATATATAAATGAATTATATGTTCAAGCGGTCGTAATTAATCACCTCATTCCTTATTTACCTAATCATTCCACTATCTCTTTGTTTTCATGAATTGGTTATAACATTATTAAGAATAAGTCAATCCATCATTCAAACTCATTTAGCTTCACTTTCATCTTGTTTTTAATATTTATATTAATCTGTATTTAATATTTTGGTTTTACAATGCACACACACATTGTTCTCCTGTAGCGTGCACTTATCAACATTATTATAGATTCCATTTCTATCATTTTCTTATCTACTAATCAAGCGAGCAATGCCTGCCAGGCAGACTTAATTATTTACGCACTCACTATCATTTATTCATTCCAAAGTAATTGATACCATTACTACAGTTACAGCTACCTAAATTATTCATTTTATGAGGGCAAATTCATTTCATCTACCAACTAATAGGGAAGCATCTTAACACTTAGCACCTCACCTTTTTCCATTCAATTAAGTAACTCCTCATTATCATTTATTTAGTTTATTTTATCTAAGTATTCAGATCTTGGATCCACCACCAAATTATGGATTTACATTTAATTAATATTGTAGTCCAACATGCTTTCACATCCAATTCTCCATGTAAGGTTCTATAGTTATTCAATGTTGTATGCATATACATGTACCTTCCCATTCTTGACAAAACTATTCAATTTGATTTGATTCAATAACCAATTACACATGTACATCAATTTTCCATTTTTAAGCAAATACATTTTAATCTGCATCCTCACAAGTCAAACACTAGCTTTCCTTGATCATGTTATGTCTAGAAGTCAAATACTAGCTTTACCCTACAATCACATATATGTATATGTGTGATAATTGTCATTATCACTTCCTTTCTCATATCTTAAATGACTTTTTAAGCTATATTTTTATGCATTTTATTTGCATACCTTAGCATATAATATAATATTTTATGCATTTTTCATATTTCATGCATCACACTTATACATTGCATTATTAACATAAGATCATGCATTTTCTTCATATATCTTGCATAATTTGCATGTTGTTTTAGTTTTGACATAAAATCTTATTTGGCATTCATTGTTAGCTTAGGATTTTATCATTTTTACCTTAGAATGCATGTTTCAGAGAACTAAACATTCATTTCATGCATTAGAACACTAAATTTAGGATGTTAAGTACATTAGGATAGTTATGTTTACATATTTAGGTCACTTGACTCATGTTCAAGGGAACACGAGTTAAGTTTGTCATGATTTTCACTCTCACACACATATAAAGCCATACATGACTCATGTTTAATGGAACATGAGTCATGTTCCCTTTGTTCCTTCTTGATTTTGCTCTCTTTGTATGCATCAAACCTTACATGACTCATGTAAGGGGGAACACGAGTTGTGTTCCATGCGTGCTACCTAAATTTTACCTCTTTTGATTCCCACGAGATGAGCATGAGTTATGCTTTGACTTACATGACTTGTATGGTGCATTTAGGTCATTATTCCCTCTCATATTGCACTCTTTTTCTAAGCCGTTAGATCATATATCATAGGGTTAAGATGCATCCATCATTTTAGATAATTTTAGGCGGGATTTTAGGCTTACACAATGTGGGGGAGTGGGTATCCATCCTTAAAAGGAAAAGAATTAGGGTTTAGGGAGATAGAGAGAAAAATAAGATTAATTGTATATGATGTACTATTAATCTTCTCTTTTGAAATCTTTTCCTGTATAGCCTTTCATCAACATGTTGAGGAAGCAACTAAAGAGGAGTTATGAAGAGTCAAAGAGAGTACCAGTACCAGTAGAGTTAATCTAAGTTTCTCTTTATCTCCATTTTCTTTTATTTTATTTTGAACATTTATTATGGTTGTAATTCTTTTAATCATTATGTTCTTTTAATTTATTCAATTTCTAGTAATGATTTAACAAGTAGTTGTTAAGGTTTGGATATTATATGAACATGTTATTCCTTTCTATTAGCGATTTGATGTTCTTCATGTTCTTAAGTTGAATTGCTTGGCATTATGTTAAAATTGTTGGAATGAACCCTTTTGACATGCAAACATTAATCAATTTTATTAATTGCTTTAAAAGAAGGATTAATTTAACCGAACAAACTTAAGAACACCAAATTGTAACTACTTAAAAGTAAGAGTTAATTAATTTGGAGGCATAAAGTATAGAAATTGAACTTAATCATTGAATCTAACTTAATAGTCACGATAGTAGGGTGTTAGCTTATTTTTAATAGTTAAAGTCTTCTTTAAAAGGAAAAACTCTATATTAAAACATTGATTTGAAGTAGGTAATTGAATTGTTAATGAAAGGTTTTGTTTAAGTTTGCATTCATCCATCCTTATAGCGGATTGTATATTGTACACATTATGCTAATTAGTTAATAGTATTAGTTGATTAAATAAATTTTATCTTATAATTTACTATTGAACTGCCTATATCATTGATGAAACTAATAATTAGTGTTTGATTACCATTAGTCACAATGAATGCTACCTTTATACTATAGTTATGATCTTTATTCTTGCAGTGGTGTAATTATATAATAAAGATTATAAATTTTAAAACTTGTTGATTTACTATTGTTAACCCTGACTTTTCACGCTCGTGCAATTTCGGGCTTATGTCGATTCGGATAAGTTATAGTCCCAGATATCGACTCCGATTAGGCACATAGGCCTCTATGGCTTCCCTTGTGTATTCTAGTGCACAGAACACCTCAGAGCTGGTGAGGCCCACCATGGCACCTGGCGGGACCCGCCACTCATTTTCTTATTCTGAGTGTTCTGTACATACAGAATACACTTCATTATTGCCAATGGAGGACAAACCACTCGAAATGTAAAATATTGCATTTTTGACATTTGGTACTATTCACCATGCATAGTGCACTGGTGGGACCCACTACCTTTACTAGCTATTCTGGATGCTCTGTACACACAGAGCATGCCTTATTACTGCCTACACAAGGCAAAGCTTGCAGAACGCAAAATGTTGCATTTTGGGCCCTGGACACTATTCATCATGAATAGTGCATAGGTGGGGCCAACTACTTTCATCAACCTATTCTATGTATTCTGTACTTACATAATACATTTTCCAACTGCCTTACACAGGGCACAACGCTTGGCATCGTAAATGCCATATTCCAGGCCCACTAGGCTTTGGGGCCCACCAAAGGTACTAGCGGGGCCCGCTGCCCCTGATGGCCTATTCTATATATTCTGTGCATACATAATATATTTCATACCTACCTACGCATGGTAGCATACACAGAATGCAAGATATTGCATTTCAGACCAGGGGTACTATTCACCATGAATAGTATATGGGCAGGGCCCACCACCTCTGATAGCCTATTCTGAGGGTTCTTGTCGCACCCTCATTTTGGACCGGCTTGATCCAGATCGATTTAGGAATGCTTCTGAGTCAGTTTGGGTTAACTTCTGGCCAATCCAAGTTGATTTAGGGCTTTCTAGGCCATTCTGGGCCAACTTCGGCCATCCTAGG
>CANYBF011475320.1:0-17342 GCA_948192965.1 Dalechampia spathulata | reverse complement strand
TTACGCTTGCATGCTTGCCTGCTTAGGATAATTAATCCCAACTAAAATGGTAAAATTGATTTTGGAAACTCATAGAATAGATCTCCACCACCCGAACCCAATCTCTGAAGGGTTTAACTAGCACTCATGCTATGGGTCGGTTGGACCGATCCGGAACCATCCGGTGGTGACTCCCTTACGACTCTTTTGAGTCCGTATCATTCCCTAAGGGAACCCCTTAGGAAGACTGCGCATTGGCTCCAAGTGCGGTCCCCGGTCCGTGACTTTCGCAAGCCTCGCTCTGGGCCTCGGAAAAAACCGGCGCTCACAGTATGATAGTTCAGAGGACAAGTCTGTAGCTACTCAAGGTTCTTTTAAGTTTGAATCAGTAAAGGTTAAGGGTTCTTAGTGGGGTGAGTCAATCAAGACTCCCAAGGTAACCAAGTTGACATCTAAATCTCCCAAGTAGTAGAAGGGGTTATGTGCTAATAAGATGACCTCTTGAGTCTGTAATATGACTCGTAGTGGTAAGGTGTTCACTCCTTCCAATCTCGAGAAGAAGTCGGATGCTCTGAGAAAGTCAATAGAGGCTAGATCTACTAGGGATGAGGCTATTCCAAGCAGTACTCTAGGTCTACAACCTATTAATAAGGTTAAAGAGGTTGCTCAACCTGATAATGTTATCGTTAAGCAGTTGAAGAAGACACATGCTAACATCAACATTTTGAACTTGGTGCTATCCTCCTAACAACATTGACGAGCCATAGTCAAAGTGCTTTCTAGGATGAGAATTTCTCCATCAACCTCTGCCTTCAGAATGAAAAGCTAATTGGTAATCTAGCATGATCATATTCTCAGATGTAGATTTACAGGCTGAGGGTATTCATCATAACAAGGCACTCTTTAGCAGGGTGCACATCATGAACTTCTCAACTCCTTACATCATGGTGGATGATGGTTCTGGCATCAATGTCTGTCCTCTCAAGGTGTTGTCCAAGCTTAGGATCTAAGCTTCAGACTTGAAGCAATCTAAGATTATCATTAAGGCTTATGATGAGTCTAAACTATAGGTTACTGGCACATTCACTACCACTATTACTGTTGGATTGATCAAGTCAGTAGTGAAATTCATAGTTCTTGACATACCAATATCATTTGCTTTGTGAGGCTAACCATGGTTCCATCCACCAGGAGGTGTGCCATCCACTTTTTACCAGAGGATAAAGTTTCCATATGATTAAGGTATGGTTACTATTACAGCAGATGATGAGCTTACCTTAACCTACATCAGAGAGGATGTCCCTCTCATGAGTAATTTTTAGATCACCATCATTGGAGAACCTGAGTCATACTCATACCAATTGAGTCCTGCTATGGAGAAGATGTTATATAATATGAACTTTATGCCTAACAAGGGTTTAGGCTGGTACTAGCAAGGTCTAGTGAAGTTTTACATCCCTACGGCTATATAGGAGGAGAGATATTGATCCTTATACTTCAGATAAGTTGGAAGAATGCAAAATGGTTGCCTTGTCTAAGGGCAGATGTAGCATGACCATACTCCCAAGTCGCCTAACTCAGATGACTTTTTTAACTAGCAGTTTGCCATCTTTGGTGATGTCTGTGATTTATTAGCTTTGATAATATTCAGGAAGGTTGCTACCACTTCTTCCACCGTTAGCCCTAATTATTCTTTTTAGATCTTTGGTGATGTTGCTAATCTCACCATCGGTTACCTTGAGCTAGAATCCTTTATAGTTGCCACATTAGAGTTCTAGCTGTAGAGTTTAGATATGGAGGATTTGCTTCTTCAGAAGGTCTACTAGGAGATCATCACACTTGTAGATAATACTTTTAATGAGCTTATGTTTAAGGATGATGATGTATTATCTTTATACTTTTTGATGATGATGTAATCTCTTCAAAGTTTAATGTAATGAAAAATAACTTTACTTATGTTTGCAATGTGGTTTCTGATGGCATTCTGCATGAACATGAGTATTTTTGATATTAACGCATCATGCATAAAAACTATTAACATTGGCATAGATGACGTGCCTTATTCTCTCTAGATTGTACCTTACTTAACTCCTGATAAGAGAATATAAATCATCAGAGTGTTAAAATAACATATAAAAGCCTTTGCTCTAGGCTATAAAGGCATGCTAGGTATTGACAGAACTATAGTAGAACATAAAATTTTGATTAGACTTGAGTTCAAGCTAGTTAAGTAGAAGTTGCATCAGCTTTGACCAGAATAGGCTCAAAAGGTTCAGGAGGATATCCAGAAGTAGTTGGATGTCAAGTTCCTTGAAGTGGTTAACTATCCTGAATGGTTGGCTAATATGATTCCAGTTCCCAAGAAAGACAGTAGGGTTAGGGTTTACGTAGACTATAGCGATTTAAACAAGGTATATCCAAAGGATGACTTTCCTTTACCTCATATCAATGTACTACTATTGCTATATACTCCTTTGCTGATGGATTTTCTGGGTATAATCAGATCCTCATGGTTATTGCTGATAAGGTGAAGATAACTTTCATCATAAAATGGGAAAGCTATTATTACAATGTCATGCCTTTTGGCTTGAAGAATTATGGTGCTACTTACCAGAGAGCTACAATAACCCTATTGCATGATCTAATTTATAAGGAGGTCAAAGTTTATATGAATGATATGATGGTGAAGTCTCATGCCGAAGAAGAGCATCCAACTGCTCTTGATAGATTTCTAATACGAGTTAAGAAGTACAGGCTCAAGATGAAGTCAAAGAAGTGCACATTTGGGGTGACGTCAGAAAAGCTGTTGGGTTATGTGGTCAATTAAAGGGGTATCAAAGTGAATCCTAATAAGGTAAAGTCAATATGTGTGATACCTATTCCCAGAACTCAAATCAAAGTTAGGGGATTTCTAGGATAGCTTCAATACATCAACAAGTTCATTGCTAAGCTCACTACTATATGTAAGCCTATCTTCAAGCTTTTGAGGAAAAACCAACTTTTGATTTAGGATGAGAACTGCCAATTTGCATTTGAAAGGGTGAAGCGTTATCTCTCTAACCCGCCAATTTTATAGCTCCCATGACCGGGAAAACCATTGTTGCTCTATATAGCCTTGGAGGAGGAATCAGTGGGTGTTATGATGGATCAAGAGAATGAAGATGGAGTTGAGCATGTCATTTACTACTTGAGTAAGAAGTTGTTGCCAATAGAGTGTAAGTACAATATTATTGAGAAGCTTTGTATGACTATAGTCTGGGTCACTAAGAAGCTCAGACACTACTTCCAATCATACCAAGTTCTGGTGTTCTCCAAGGTCGATCATATGAAGTACTTGTATGAGGATCCTTCACTAGTAGGGAAAATTTCCAGGTGGCTGATCCTATTATCAGAGTTTGATGTGCAGTACATCACTAAGAAGATGATCAAAGGTAGAGCAATTGTTGAATTCTTAGCATCTAGGGTGCTGGATGATTCTAAAATGTTTGAACTAGACTTCCTAGATGAGCACTTGGGATAGTTGATGTCCAAAAATGAAAATTGCACTTTGATGACATGGTCAATAGAAGAGGTGCAGGCACAAGCATTGTGTTAATCACTCTTGAAGGTAAACTGATTATGCTTTTGAAGTGGCGAGCTTTCCAATCACCAATAACATGGTTGAGTACAAAGAATGTTTATTTAAGCTTGAAGCAATACTAATGATCAGTGCCTAAGATGTGGAGGTGTTTAATGATTCAATGCTTGTCATTCACTAGTCCATGGCTGAGTAGGATGTTAGAGAAGAAAGGCTCAAGCCTTACACTGAATACATGAGGCTCATGATTTGCAATTTCAACTTATGTAAGTTTATTCACACTCCATGCGATGATAATCAGATGGCCAATGCCTTGGCCACACTGGCTTCAGTATGTGAGTGACCGCAATATCAAGTTTAGCCTGTGTTCATCCAATAGTCAAGGATTCCTTGTTATGAGGGAGAACGGTTTATGATATTGGACCAGCAAGATGAGACTCCATGGTATGCTGATATCATGAACTTTCTGAGAATCAATGCTTATTCAAAAGAAGATAATAAGACTGATAAGCTAGCTTTATGGAGGCTAGTAGCCAACTTTACTTGGTATTAAGGTGTTCTTTATAGAAGAACAGTCGATGGCCTGCAACGTTGGTGCATATCAGGGAAGGAGATCGAATCAATCATGCAGACTGTACATGCTGGTGTATATGGATCCCATATCAATGGATTCACTTTGTACAAAAAGATATGGTGTCAAAGGCATTTTTGGTTTACCATGGAGACAGACTGTGTTCAATTTATGTGATAATATCATGAGTGCTAGATTCATGAAGATCTGAGTCATATACTACCAGTTGAATTATAGAATTTGATGATGCCATAGCCTTTCTTAGCTTGGGGAATTGATATTATGATCTTAATGCTTTTAATGATCATCGATACATAATTATGGCTATTGACTACTTCTTTAAGTGGGTGGAGGCAGAATCCTATAGAAAACTGGGGGTAAAATAGGTTATCAAGTTTATAAAGAAGAATCTCATATATTGATATGGGGTATTACATCATTTAATATCCGATAATTGAGTGCAGTTCTAGGGCCAAGTGTTTGACTTGCTAGAGAGATATGGGATTGAGCATCATCAATCTTCTCCATATCGCCTTTAAGCTAATAGGGCAGTCGAAGTTGCCAACAAGAAGATCAAGTGGATCTTAGCCAAGATAGTATAGACTTACCATGATTAGCATGAGCAGTTGCCATTTACTTTATAGGATTACAAAACCACTGCATGGAGTTCTATAGGTGTTACCCCCTATTCTCTAATTTACGAGATAGAAGCCATATTGCCAGTCGAAGTAGAGCTAATAATCACTTTGGGTTATTTTGGAAGCTCAGTTGGCAGAAGCTAAGTGGAAGAGAGTCATATATGAATAACTGGTTACTGTTGATAAGAAGCGGCTGAAGGCTCTCTATCATTTACATCTTTATAAAAAGTGCATGGCGAATGTGTTCAACAAGAAGGTCAAACTTGCTACTATACAAGAAGGTGACATGGTTTTAAAGTAAGTCAGATTGGTTATCTATGACCCTCATGGAAAGTTCAAACCTAACTGGAAGGGCCCATTCCTAGTTAAGAAAATTTTGTTTAGAGGTGCTGTTCATATTTCAGACTTAGAAGGAAACGAGTTCTTGGAGCCTGTCAACCTTGATCTACGAAAGAGGTATTTTGTTTAGAGCAAAAGAAAGAGCAAAATAAAATAAAAGTCTAGTGAGCTGAAAACCTATATAGATGGCTCATATAAAAGTTAAGATAAAGGAAAAATGATTGCTTGATGAGCCAAAGATCTGCTTGGATAGCTCATACAAAAGTTAGAGATCTTAAATAGCTGATTAGAAAATCTTGCATAGGACTGATCAGTGACAGGGGTTAAGTCTAATGTATATCAAGAAATTTTTATGCTACTTTTAATAATTTTTCATACAAATGCTTTAATTTCATTAATGTAAATGGAACGCATGTTCATAAACCTAGCCATAAGTAATACTAATTTCAAACACAGTAATATCTTTGTTGCATAATTTTATTGCCTAACAGTTTTATAGTATAAGATCTTAGGTGTGACGCAGCACTCATAACTTATACTCATCATCCATAGCAGATCCAGCTCCAGGAATCTCTACCAGCACGATCCTGTGACAAGGTTAGGTCCTCTCCACGTACTCCAAGAAGTAGGACAATAGTCATCCTCCCTCAAACTTTATCAGTTGAGGGATAATCTGTCTATGGCCATAATGATGACAGATTCTTATCATACAATAGTGAGTGTAGTGTTTGAATTCCAACTATGGAATATAGTTTATGATGTCCTCACCATCACATATTGGATGTGCCAATAATGACAGGTCCACTTGACCTCACTCTCTAGGATGGCTTCCATCCATTCGAGCCATTGAATGTCCTTACCTCACCAAAGGTGTAGCCTCTCCATATATGGCTATAAGTTACATACCTCTATGGATCACCCACTAGTGGTACCAAGATCCCTAACTTCTCTTGAAGCCAGATCTATTAAAAAAAAGAGAGAAAGAAAAAAAATAAAGCTCGTTGAGTTGAAAATCTTGTAAAAGTCTGCTTAGGCAAAAATTATAGCAACCTATTGAGCTAAAAACTTAAGGGGGCAGTTTAGGCAAAAGTTAGGTTCCAAAGCAAAATCAATGATTTGACTAGCCAAAAACCTTATAAGAGGTGACTCATGCAAAAATTAGGGCAAAAATATAGCTTTTCTAGGTTAAGAACTTACAAAGGCAACTCAAAATTCATACCTATAACAGAAGTAGACTACCACTAAGGTGTTTGGACTGACCTCACCTCACTCTATCCAGCCCTAGGATCATCTCTGCTATGATCATCAGAAAAGGGGTCTGACCCTGCTCCATCTGGTCTATCACTATACCAATCAGCAGATCCCTGTGGCTGGATGAGTTGACAAATAGAAATTATGCTAGTAGTCCAAATCCTGCTACCCTTAGCCAAGAAGGGGTAGTCACCAGCTTATAGTCATACATTCAGAAGATAGTAGCAAGATCTATAAAGCTCTCTATAGTCAACAATGACCTCATTATTGTAGGTCTAATATTGAGTGCCCTGATCAAATATAGGATCACCTCTCTAATAGGTGCTGACACTGTTAGTAGTACTATCATGCTACATGTGACTCTAAAGATAGCAACAAACTCCTTATACATTAGACACAGCTCCACATATCCAAACTGGAACATAAGGGGTTGGATCCTAGAACTGCATAGCAGTGTGAGTGTTGATAGAGACTTGCTGGAATGTATTTAGATACTAAAGTCTAAACTCACTCAATTGACTCCACTCAGTATTGCCCCATAAGCGGGAAAGGGTACAAAAAGTAGGAAATGATTGTTGAGTTATTGTCTAGTCCTACATGAAAGAATAAATGAGTTATGTTTTAGCAGGGAAGCATAATGCATATTATTCTTACAGAAGAATAACAACAACAAGCATTTTGGGTTTTCACTATTAAGTCCAACTGATACAAAGTTTGAATAGTTGACAGTTTGTAGTGTTCGTACACCATAAGCCGAGTGTACTAAGCCTTCATGCTAGGCTGCACTACTTTATCCTATGTCCTAATATAGAAGCTTTAGAGTTTCAACACCATATATATGGAATCCAATGTTGTGTCTGCTCTAGGCATCATCATCTCTTGATTACTCCTCATCTAAACTAGGATTGTTAGGGACCTCAATGTTGTATCACTCTAGGCATACTATAAGCTGGGCAATCTCTTTGCCCATCTACTTAGTCATATGAGCACTCCTCTTGCTTTAAGTGCCGGCTTGTTTACATTAACACAAGTATATAAGCATATAGGTAATGCATCCATGTATAACTATCATGATTAAATCATAATAGGCGCTTACATGAATGTCCTGTATCTCAGAGTTATGGTAGCGGTGCAATCTTGTTAGCTACCTTGAAGCATTAGCCATAGCATCCAGAGCCACCTGCATAAGTCGTACATATGTTACATCAGTATAATCAACAACATACTAATGCAATTCATATAATCACATGAGTGGTGTTTGATGGGTTGAACTCAATCTTATCCCTCATTGGCACCGGGAAGGATGTCTCATATGGGTAGCTGAGCTCATCATAATTATATATCAGTGGGTTCTGAGGCTACATTAGCTGACCCTCAATAAAGCTCTATAGATGCTCATATTGAGGAGATACATCTGGAGTGTCGAGCTCTGGACTTAGTGGTACCGCTCCAGATGCAGCACTGCATGATCTCTTTGAGGTGCCACCATCTCAGGAACTACCAACAGCTAGTGAACCACAGTGTCGACCTCTGCCACTAGAAGTGTTGAGTCTATCACTAGATTTTCTCACTCTATCATGTTAGCCTCTGCATGTAGATAGCTCAATGAGTCCCAATAGTTGTATTTGGATGAAATTCTGGTAGTCCACTGGTGACTCTGATAAGCACTCTTACCTGGGAATGCCAGTTAGTGTAGTAATAAGGTCTAGATCTATGTCAGTATGGGATTCCCAAAATATAGCTCATGGTGGTGCAGCAAGCTCCACATGTTCCTTTGGCCGCAACTTCCAGTCAATAACATGCTTACCTAAATAGAAAAGCTGACACTTGGGACTCTCCAATAGCATGTGACGCTCATCCTTGTAAGATGAGCTAGTCAAGTACTCCAGCCATAGGAACATGTTATTCTAGGGATAAGGGCAGACCTATTCTAAGCAGTAATAACAAATAGTTAGACGCCTACTTAGGTCATTGAGATGCTCTCTCAACTCATCTATGGTGTAGCCAGGCCTCTAACGTGATACATACTATGCCTGCATTCATGCAAAGCCAAGTAGTAGTTCATGTAGGATCTTAGGCTCTGACAGTAACCTAAACTCATAAGCTATGATCTACAAGATCAACATACACAGTTAGTGATAAACTCAGCAAAAGTCAAAGCAATATCAAAATTAGTAGAATTCTACTTACTTTAACAACTTGCCAATAGCTGATGAATTGATCTCTGCACTACCAATTATAGAGATCCAACCCCTGCATCAAGTGGGCCAAGTTGGTACTGCCCTAGTCTAATTTACTAATGGTGTCTAAATCACATAAGGCCCATAACATAAACATGTAGACACTATTCTTTATTTTATTGAATAATGTCATATACAATAAAAAATTATGGGTATACTGCTAAACAGAGATCATCCTGCTAATTGTCTCTACTAGAATTACCTCTTGAAGATAGTCATAGAATGTGTTATGTCCTCCTCTCATGTTAAGTGACATACCTAATAGATTGAAGATTGTGCTATACGACCAGTATGATGATGTCAGCCTGGCAATGAACTGGATAGGCAGTCTAGTGCACTCTAACCTTATGATCCCATCAAAGATCCTCAGGATAGAAGTAATTTCCCTTGTCGGTAGAGATGGAAGGTATGAGTAGAGTCCATCCATTGCTCTACCATAGCAGTGATGATGAATCTGTTACACCTCTTCTCTATGTCCATGAAGTAAGAGATGTACTGGTCAAAGACCCGTAGTGTCTAAAAAATCTAGAAAATCAGTCAGAATGTAGCAGATTGATATTTTAAAATTTAATTATTTTCTCTAGATCATTTTAATTACAATTTCACTGATAAATTACTTTTCTATGTCTAGCATAGATAGAAAATTGATCTAGCAGATGATTAGTTTTAGTCAAACCGTTGACTACTGGTCAAGCCATTGACCAGACAGTGTTGTATTCTAGCAATAGGTCTTAAATGTAATCTTTAGAGATATTCAACACCTATTTGATGGTGTGAGCATAGATTTGATAATTGATCACTTTAGAACTAGTAGTTTTTCACCCTGATCCAGCAGCTAATCATTCAGGTTCTGCAGTTGACCACTCGATCCAGCAACGATCATGAGATCAAGCATTTGACCCTTAAACCCTGGCAGTAGTCATCTAAACTTAGATTTCAAGTGATTATTAAGCCTCACAGCAAAGCCATTATTCAAACAATTGACCTGATCAGCATTGATCACCTTGCCTGAGTACTGGGCTCTTAATAGTAGAATTAGGTTGCAAGCCTTAACATGAGTATTATCTAATCAAGATTAATCATCTCGCCTGAGCACCAAGATTTTAGTGGTAGAATTGGGTTGCAAGCCTCAGCATGAGCATTATCTCGATCAATATTGATCACCTTGCCTGCTCATTGGGCTCTCAATGGTGGTATTGGATATCTTTTCTCCTCAATGAAGTTACAAGCCTCAGCCTGAGCATCACCTAATCAAGCATCGATCATCTCACCCAGGCATTAGGCTCCCAATGAATTTTCCTCAGTGGAGTTGTAAGTTTTAGCTCGTACAATGGGCTCTCAATGCTAGAATTATGATACCAATCTTGATATCCACACCAACCTTCATTCATGTGTGACTGTTGGGGCCTGTAGAGTTATGCATCTATAAAAGATAGGATGATAAGGCTAGTAGATCTTGAGGTTGACATGTTGCATCAGGTAGAGGGAGAGGATTTCATAATTTTACCATCATTGGGAGTTGTAGAGGGATAAGTACCTCTAAGAGGGCATAGAGTGTAATGTATGGGGTTGCACTAGAGGCTGAGGCAGTGAGTTTTGAGGTGTCCTTAGGCTTTAATTTCCCTGATGGATTTAATGAGGAGTAGCTTATGTGGCCACATAACCCCTACATGTAGTTGAATAATAGGGATGGGCACCTATATGAGGTGATGTTTTAGGTGCTTAAGAGAGAGGAGATTGCATTCACCCCTCCAAATACCACTCATTTAAGTAGTCTTTCTTACATTGGCATGCTCTTAATTTCCTTGAATTTGATTGTAATTATGATCACCTATGTAGGTGCCTTAGGATACCATAGCGGATGTCTCTTCTCTGCTGATTGGGCTACAAAAACATCATTATACAATGATGTTAGAGTTACACATGAGTACCTATAACCTATTTATGAAATGTACTTATGTATGTATATCTGACTTATATACCTATATGATTATGCAATGTAGAGGCATTATCATGACATGTCTGAGTCATGAGAGGTCTACATCTAGATGATCAGGTAGATGATAGATGATATCGCCCGTCTGATTGAGTGCCTGATGTGATACAATATTGCTACAGAGTTTACTAGCCCTAGCTCAGAGGAGGATTAGACTGGCAACAATGATGATGATAAATGATCTGATGCTAGCCTCCACAGTGTCACATTACATATCCTTAACTTCTGCATTAGGAGAGTAGGGCAGTACAGCCTTGCATGGCTTATACTTAGTACACTTGAGCTATGGTGTACAAGTGTTAAACATTATTAGAACATTGTATTTTTGTAAATTTTGATAATGAAACCATGTATTTTATTGCTTTTTATTCTTCTGTCAAAATATTATACCTTATGTTTCATTATTGAAACATGACCCATCTATATTTTCTTGTGCAGACATAGGTAGACAATGACTCAATAATTACTTTCCACTTTCTGTATACTTCTCATTAGTGGGGTGATAATGAGTGGAGTCGATTGAGTGAGTTTGGACTCTAGTTCTTAAAGACATTCTAGTAGGTCTCTATAAATTCTGCTTTCTTACATGCCTTATGCAGTTTTGGGACCTGTAGCCCATGTCTTTCGATTGGACACTTGGAGCTGTATTTGATGTACAAGGAGTTTGCAACCATCCTTGATGTTTTATATAATATGATGATGATGCTGACAATGCCAGTGTCTACCAAGGAGGCAATCCCCTATATGATCAAGGTGTTCAACATTAGCCCTACTATAGTGGGGGCACTACTAACTATAGAGGTCTCTATAGATCTCTCTGCTATCTTCCTACTATGTAGTCATAAGCTGGTGACCTCCCTTTCATGGTCGAGGGTAGCTAGATTTGAACTGCTGGCACACTTTCTGTTTGTTGATTTGTCTAAACATAGGAATTTAATGATTGGTCTAGTGATAGACCAAATAGAGCAAGGTCAAACCTCTTTTTCGATGATCATGGTAGAGATGATCCTTGGGCTAGATAGGGTGAGATAGGATCAGTCTGGATGCTTTAGTGGTAGTCTGCTTCTATTGAAGGTATGAATTCTAAGCCACCTTTATAGGTTTTCAACTTAGAAAAGCTTTATTTACCCTAATTTTTACATGAGTCACCTCTTATGAGGTTTTTGGCTTATTAGACGGCTATGGATCTTAGCACCACTAATGAGTGATTTGTAGAGATATGTACCTTGTAGCCATATTTAAGAGTGAGGTCAGGTGGACCTGTCCTTGGTGGCATATCCAACATATGATGATGAGAATGTATATATATTGTATACCGTTACTAGGATTCAGAGATTGTACTCATTACAATCTTACTAAAGTCTGTCGTCAATACGACCATAAACAGGCTGTCTTACTTCCAGGAGCATGTAGAGAGGACCTAAGCTTACCACAAGATCATGCTGGTAGAGACCCTTGGAGTTGGATCTACTATAGATGATGAGTATAAGCTATGAATGTTATGCCATACTTAGATTTGTGTATTACATGAGATGTTAGATAATAAAATAGTGCCTTATCTTTGAAACTTGTATTACTTATGGCTAAGTTTATTAACATATGTTACATTTGCATTAATGAGATTAAAGCATTTGCATGAGAAATGTTAAAACTAGCATAAAAGTTCCAATATGCATTCAACTTAACCCCTGTCATTGACCAATCCTGTGGAGATTTTTTGATCAACTACTTTGATGCTTTCTTTTTGCATGAGTTATCCAAGTATATTTTCAACTCATTAAGTGATTTTTCATTTTATCTTAACTTTTACGTTTGTGGGTGGGGCTTTCATCGTGACCCAGAGTAAGATGACATGGAATAAGCGTGATATGTAAGATAACATGGCATAAGTATGACATGTGAGATGATAAGGCATAAGTATGGCATGTATGATGACATGGTATAAGCATGACATATGAGATGATATGGCATAGACATGACATGGCATATATCATATGGCAATGATAAAATATACATCATGGTAGATATAAAATAATGAGAAAAGCATGCATGAAATAAAATAGAGGCTAGTGAAAGGGATTAAAGAAGATAGAAGCGTGGGAATAAAGCTATTCTATTGCAAAGAATCTTTATCAATACAAAATCTGAGACATTAAGCAACGCCTTAACCACTCAAAAAAAAGTCAACCTTAAGCAGTATGAGCCAAAAATGCATGAGTGAACATACAAAATAAACATCACTTAAAAATCATGCAAAAATAATCAATTTTAGGTAAAATCAATCAATAGCAAAACTAGAATTTCTAAGATCATATGAAACATCACTTAGAAATAAAATTAATGTCCAATCAAGCTAAACATGTCAAGCAACACATCAAACATAATTAAAATAGCATTAATTGAGTAATTAGGTAAATAGAGATGATTTAATGGAAAAATCATAAGTGAATGATCATGATACCATGAATTGGGAGTCACTAACATCATAAAATGTTAATTGGAGATAGCAAACTCAACCAACCAAAACTAATCATGTCATTAATCATCAAATCAACAAATTAAATAAGCATTTAACTTGAAAAATATGATTTAAAAGCTAAAATTAATGAGATGTGATCAATTTTTGATGAACTCAGATCATTAAGGCTATTATGAAGCTACTAATGCTACTAAGAACTTCAAGGAATATTAGGAAACAA
The DNA here is from genome assembly GCA_948192965.1 of Dalechampia spathulata. NCBI lineage: Eukaryota > Viridiplantae > Streptophyta > Magnoliopsida > Malpighiales > Euphorbiaceae > Dalechampia > Dalechampia spathulata. The sequence continues at coordinate 4,052 of CANYBF011475320.1, read as the reverse complement.
GCAAAAATTGAATGGAAAATGCAATTTTTTAGTAAAATTGGAAGTGATGTGCGCAACACATCATATGATATACACTATATATAAGCTATGTGTGGTGCATATCATGTGATGTATGCAACATATAACGAGTCAGATTAGAAGGAAAATGCATTTTTAAGCAAAAACATATAATGAAATCTAAATCTCAGTAGATTTATCACAATGGTATATCATTTATAACATCAATAAGCATTGAGATCTATTAAACCATACATGATTGAAGGCATATTGGGATGTGCATCATAGGTCAAAGAAGCATCATTTAAGACCTTAAGGCATGGTACCATATGGAGCATATTAGATTTTCTTAGGAAAAGGCTGCCTATCATGCATATATTTTCATAACATGCGTAGTATGTAGAACTAGATGCTACACATATCATGAAATGCATACTATATGCCCTGCCTTCCACAAGCAAAATGTAATATGCTCTGCATGTCCAGAACACTTAAGGGAAGCTCAAAGGCATGTATGTAAATTAGGGTTGATGTCGAGGACTTATACGAAGCCAAATTGATGAAAACCCAAAATTATAGTGTACGGGTGAAAAGTCAGGGTTAATAGTTGACCCCTTGGTTAGGACCATTTTGAGGCGACACATTCAAAAGTTATCAAAATGAGACCTTATCACAACATGACTGTTGACCCTGACTTTTCACCATCGTGCGATTTCGGGTCTCTGTTGATTCGGCTCGGTCTTAGTCCCCAGATCAACCCTGATTATGCACATAGACCTCTGTAGGTTTCCCTTGGGTATTCTGGTGAACAGAATACATCAGAGCTAGTGGGGCCCACCATGGCGCCTGACGGGACCCACCACTCTCATTTTCTCTATTCTAAGTATTCTGTACATGCAGAATACCCTTTCACAGTTGCCTACGCGAGGCAAACCACTTGAAATGCAATATATTGCATTTTTGGCTCTGGGTACTATTCATCATGAATAGTGCACAGGTGGGCCCGTTAAACAACAGCGGGGCCCACAACCCCTAATAATCCATTCTGTATATTCTGTACTTACAGAATACCTTTTCTAGTTGCCTTACGTAAGGCACAGCGCTTGGCATCGCAAATGCCATCTCCTAGACCCACTACAGTGTAGGGCCCACCTAGGGCATTAATGGGGCCTGCAACCTCTATTAGCCTATTCTGTATATTCTATACTTACAGAATATATTTCACACCTGCCTACGCGTGGTAGGATACACAGAATGCAAAATACTACATTTTGAACCTAGGTCACTATTCACTATGAATAGTACACTAGTGGGCCCGCTACCCCTATTGGCCTATTTTGTGTATTCTGTACTTACAGAATACATTCCGCTGCTGCCTTACACAAGACACACTTCATGGCAACCCGAATGCTACCTTTCTAGGCTTACCATGTTGTGGGGCCCGCTAAACACTAGTGGGCCCGCTTCCCACTATAATCTACTTTGATGCATTCTGTACGCACAGAACACATCTTATCTACTGCCTTACTTGAAGCAAAATGCTTGGCATGCTATTTGCCATTTCTTGGGCCCTTCTTACGCTGTGGGGCCCATAAGGGTACCACCCGACTTGGCCAAATTTGAGTGTTTTAAATGTACAGAACACAGTTTCACTAGTGCCTATGCGAGGCACGACTCACGGCATCCTAAATGCCACGTTTTGGCCTTAATGGGCCTGTTGGGCCCAAATTGGGCCCATTAAGCAAAAATCGATGTTCGGGGTCGAATTTGAGAAAACTTATAACTGCAAAGTTTCTCGAAATGTCGTTTGCACTTTCCTAGACATCTGGCACGCATTCCGTTTCGCCCGTACAAGGCAGAGTGCATAGGGCAAAAATATAACATGCATAGCGCATAGCCCTATAGGCTACGCACGTTATATAGTAAAGACGTTTGGTCAGGAGCCTTCTCGGGACCAAATTTGGAAAAACTTTCTTCTACAAAGTTGTTCCTCACGTTGAATAACGCTTATACGCTTCGGGAAGCATCCCGGAAGTGACCGCAGTGGGCCCTACGCGAGGGTTTCCAAACAATATGCTGCGCATATTGACCTATGTGCTGCGCACATAGCTCTATATGTGGTGCACATAGGTTTAAAATTTTCAAATCCGGGCAAAAATTATAAAATTACCACACTCAAAAATTGCTCTATAAATATAGAGCTAAGGGTCATCTGAAGGGGATCGTGAAAATTGCCAAAGGCAAGGCCAAACTCTGCAAAAATCACTCTAAAAATTAATTAAACACGTAATTAATTTTTCTTAACGATTTAGAGACTAATTAACCCTAGTTAGGCTCCCTAAACACGGAATCAAGCAAGATCTTGGAAGAAAAGCTGCTGGAATAAGGTAAATCCTCCATTTTTTTCATTTTTCTTCCATTTTCTTCTATTTTTTTGGGTTTATATGTTGCGCATATAGACCTATGTGTGCCACATGTAGCACATGTGTGGCACACATAAGCCTATATGCTGTGCATATAGGACTTGGTTTTCAAAGAAACCCACATTTTTACTCCTGTTTTCTTCCCGATCTGGCCAATTCAAGGCCATTTAAGGCCTTCTCATGCCTTAAATGTCTTGCATCTGCCCTAAATCCAACCGGATTTTAAATAATTTTAACTTTAAAATTATTTTTCATGATTTGGATGCAAATCCACGAGCAAGAACCCAGTTTTGGGTCCGATCTACTTAGATCGAGGCCAGATCTAGGGTTTCTGCTAAAAAATTTTCAGTTTTGCTTCAGTTTTTCAAGCTATCTGTGCCACACATGGCTCTATGTGCGCCACATGTCCCTTATGTGTGGTGCACATAGATCTATGTGTAGCACACATAGATCCCAATTTTCACAGAAAAACCTTATTTCAACCCGAACTGCTTCAGTTTTGAATTTTCCAGTGACTCCAGTAACTTTTTCGTGCACTAGGGGTTCTGGATCTGTCATAAATCATCCAGATCTACTTGGTTTTAGCTTTAAAATCATTTATTTCAATTAATTACTTAATTAATTGTTTGGTTCATTAAACTGGAGGCCGAAACGAGGTCAAAATGAGGTACTGTCTTCATTAAAGTTGCTGGATTTTGTCTGTAGATCATTTCTGTACTGACAGATTTCATTTTCTTGCAGATTCATCAACAATGTGTGCCACATGTCATGCTATGTGCGCCACACCTTGTCCATGTGTGGCGCACATAGCCTTATGTGCGGTGCGCATAATTAGCATTTTTCCAGAAAAACCATATTTTAAACCGTATTTTCACCATATTTTGACGTATCCAGTGGTATTTGAGTTTCACAATAGCTCAAGTATTCTGGAATAGTCATAAAACAATTTTTATGTAATTAATTTTGGCCTCAAAATTAATTTTTACTATAAAATGCAATTTTTACTCGTATAAATGCGATTTTTGAAAGGATTGGAATTAATTGGTCGTAGGGCTATCTTCAGTAATTTTTGTGTGATAATAGTCCTCCTAATTAATTTTTCCATGATCAAATAAAATAATTTTGCTTAAAATTATTTTTTATTAAAATGAATTTCCACGATCCGGCTCGTATTAATTCATGTAATTATTGCCTAATAATTGTTGGATTTTGACTCTTGGTTTATACTTTTAAATGGTATTGGACTAGTCAATTAAATCCAAAATTCATTTGCTACTAATGAATTTTATTTGTTTATTTTGCATATTAATCCATTCGCATTTTTGGATCGTGCAAAACTGCAAGGAATAATGCCCGGGAAGGAGGGGACGTTACTTAACGTCCCAAAATATGTATGCAAGGATATTTATGTAATAGGATAGGATTTAGTATTGGTCTGTAATAATTAATTCTCCTAATATCCCCTAATTTCCTCGATCCCTTTCACCGGTCGTTAATGTTAGTGTATGCTCTAGAGCATCATGTGTATTTGTACTATACGTTTTCATTAATAAAGGCATTATTCATTATATAGTACAATGTTTTAAATGAACTTGTTTTACTTGGAGTATTAAACTATATATTGAAGTCCAT
>CANYBF011475198.1:0-13085 GCA_948192965.1 Dalechampia spathulata | reverse complement strand
ATCTGCATTGAATGTAAGAGTTACTATCAAACTGTCGCTTCTAATCTCTAAACTGTTTTCTCTGTGTTTTGATGCAAAGATCATCTTTTGGTTTGTTGTTTTAAAATGAAAATTTTAAATTTCTTCTGCTGCTTAATAACTACATAAACCAACACTTCTAGCATTTAAACAAAAGATTATGAATATGGGCGAGGCTTTTGTCTCTACTTAAAGTAAGGCTTACGATGCACGAACTGGGGGCCTGCTTGGAGCAAAAATGCAGTCTTCTCAAGGGGCTACCTTAAGGAATGAGATAGACTCAAAAGAGTCACAAGATGGAGTAGCCACCAGATGGTTCTAAAATTGGTTCAACTGACCCATTAGCATGAGTGCTAAGTCAAACCCTTTAGAGATAAGTTTGGGTTGTGAAGATATATTCACTCAAATTTTTAAGTTGACTTTTACCATTTTAGTTGAGTTAATTGCCTTAAGCAGGCAACCATTCATAAGCATGAAATAAGCATATAACAGGGTATAGTATAGCAGCGATCATAGCAGATGTAGCAGAGCATCATGATATGGCAGTCATGGCATGAAACATCACATAAACATGACATATGAAATGATATAGCATAGGCATGACATGTAGGATGACATGGCATAAGCATGGCATGTGAGATAACATGGCATAGGCATGATATGTAGGATGACATGGCATAAGCATGGCATGTGAGATAACATGGCATAAGTATGACAAGTGAGATGACAAGGCATAAGCATAACATGTGAGATGACATGGCATAGGCATGGTATGTGAAGTGATATAGCATAAGCATGACATGTGAGATGACATGGCATAAGCATGATATGTAAGATGACATGATATAAGCATGACATATGAGTTGATATAGTATAAGCATGACATATGAGATGACATAGCATAAGCATAACATATGAGATAACATGGCATAAGCATGATATGGTAGAGCATACATCATATGGCAATGATAAAATGAGCATAGCAGCATGAATGAAAAATAAAGGCTGGTGAAAGAGATTGAAGAAGATAGGGGATACATGAGGGATCTAAGTTTAAATCATACAAAGATGGGAGAATAAAGCTATTATATTATAATGACTCTTCATCAATACAAAATCTAAGACATAAGCATCGTCTCAACCACTCAAAAAAAAGTCAACCTCATGTAGCACGAGCTAAAAATGCATGAGTAAAAATGTAAAATAAACAAGCAAAATCATTAGTAATAAATGAAATTTAGGACTAGATCAACTAATTCTATACCATGTGAAATGTCATGCCCAGCCCATACTTGAGGTAACATGCTCCCATAGTATAAACAATGATCTCCTATAAGGAAACTGTCACTCATACTACAAGGGATACGTACATACATCCATTATACTTATCTTAAATCGTATGGGTTCAAGTCATTGTATTTAGTGGTGAAAATGGGTCGCAGTATGGCGTATGTTAATAATCATAAATAATGATCTCCTATAAGGAAACTGTCACTCATACTACAAGGGATACGTACATACATCCATTATACTTATCTTAAATCGTATGGGTTTAAGTCATTGTATTTAGTGGTGAAAATAGGTCGCAGTATGGCGTATGTTAATAATCATTTATCATATCCTGGATATTCAATCATTCATTCACTTAAAATTTAGATGACATCATAGTAAATGGGCAAACATGTCATATATACATATCATTACCCAAGTTCATACATTAAAGTTTAATATAAATACATACATATCCTTTAAGAGTATCACCACCAAAAATACAATGACAACTACTGCCTCTATGATCAATAAAGACTACATTAACAAACAATAGGAGTATGCTATTGACATCCAGTATCACTCTAAGAATAAGATTCCTTCAAGATCTGACTCTCCACTGAAACCGTAGATCACTTCTCTGTATGCTTTCCTGAAGACTCAGTACCTACGTTCATCAAATGATAAACGCTAAGTATAAAACTTAGTGGTGCTAGATAGATATATACATACACACAAGTCATAATAATACATAGACATGAATAAAGGCAAAGCTGCACCATACTTTACATTCATTCTAATCATAATTAACATCAAGCATCATTTCATTCTATGCAATAACGTCTCTTACTTAATAGCACCATCATAGTGCTCCATCATCCATAATGAACATAAATGAATGCATTGCCTATATCAATGTATGTAATGAGAATGCAATCATGCTTTACATTCTCCCTCATTCTCTTTTCTTTACATTCCCTCTTTTTTTCCTAAATAATTATGCACAATATCCTTACATATTGGGTCCCTCTATGTACTGGTACTCATCTCCCAAAGGAGGGCATTAAACTGTGTGGTTCTATGAACCCATCTCTTTATTGTAGGTCTCGAGACTCATCTCCCGTAGGAGGGCATCAAACTGTATGATTCCTTGAAGGAATCCATTAACTGTATGACCCAGTATGTCCAGAGCATATACCTCTACAATCATCTCACTCTTTTCCTTTCTTTTCTCCTCATACATCTTCATGAATGCCATGAATGTCTTTATGCATGTTTAATGCATGTCATGTTATGTAGATGATGCTTTTCCCTTCATACATCAACTCATCCTAAAAAATATTAGCTACATACCATCAACAAAGCACAATACCCTATTTCTAGACCTTACTTAGGTCTTAAAGCAAAGAAAGCAAGCAAAACATCACAACTAGCACAGACCTGAAACGATGCTACTCCTAGCGTATACTCATAGTTTGGTTGCTAACCTTCCTCTTCAAGCTCTCACACCCTTTCTAGTAATATAGGACCCTAACCCCATTTCTTCTAAGGTTTTAAGAAAGAAAAGGATAAATAAAAGTGAGAAAAACTTTATGTTTATCGTCTGAAAAGTCACAAGTTAATCGTATACGGCCGTACAGATTCTTGTATGCTCGTACCAACCCAAAGCTCTATCTGGTACAATCGTACTACCTATTGGTACACCCATACCATACCAACGTGACTGATGCACTACTGATGCACCATTTTCCTACAAGCAACGGTACGGCCGTACAACCAAGTGGTACACTCGTACGGTCTCCAGGAACATAATGTTACTCACCTCTCATGCCTGGTACACCCATACGGTAACCCGTACGCTCGTACCAATCTCCAAACCACAAAACATATACCATTCTAAATTACCCTCAAGGTACCTAATCAAAAATCTCAACATAATCCACTCCAAAACATCTATAACATCAATCTAAACACGATGTTTGCCCCTTATACTATAAAGAAGTCATTCTTCCAAATAAGGTGGCAACATCCCACCACAATCATTACACTTCTCCTCCTCATATCTATCATTCTTACCCTTTAATACCTTGACACATTTAGCATTCCATCACAACACTCATACATCATGTATATTCAACATACACCAAGAAGGACAACATTATTTCATAATTAACATTCAAACAGGCATATACGAATTCACTACATGCACACCTATAATTTTACCATACATTCCTATCATTCATCTATCAGTCTGCATGCAACAGTGCAATATAGAAATAGTGTCACTAATGTGGGTGTGACAACTCTCTCCCCCTAAAAAGAAATTTCATCCCAAAATTCTAACTTGGCTTACTAGGGAATAACTGAGGATATTGCTCCCTCATAACAGACTCTCGTTCCTATATGGCATCCTATCCCTTATGGTGATTCCATAATACCTTTACCAATGGTATCTGTTTATTCCTCAATCACTTAACCTCTTTGGCTAAAATCTGAATCAGCTCCTTGCTGTAAGATAAATCAAGATGAATCTCGATAGATTCCACTAAAAGCACATGCAATGGATCTGATCGGTACCTCCTTAACATCGAGACATGAAATACATTATGAATTCGATCCAAGTCTAGAGGTAAGGCTAACCTGTAGGCTAACGGTCTCACTCTCTCCAATACCTCGTACGGTCCGATAAAACGAGGACTCAATTTACCTTTTTGACTAAATCTCATAATCCTTTTCCATGGAGATACTTTTAGAAACACTTTCTCTAACATTATACTCTTTGTCATGCCTCTTTAAATCCATATAAGACTTATGCCTATTGGATGCCACGTTCAACCTGGTCTTTATCAACTGGACTTATTCTTCGGCCTGTTGTATTAGCTTAGGACCAATCAGCCTCCGTTCACCAACCTCGTCCTAATAAAAAGGCATCCTACATCTTCTACCATATAATGCCTTATAAGGAGCCATTTGTATACTGGACTGGTAACTGTTGTTGTAAGCGAATTCAATCAACGGTAGATATCTATCCCAGTTACCTTCCCACTCAAGAACACATGCACACAACATATCCTCTAGGATCTGTATCACTCTCTTTGACTGGCCATCGGTCTGAGGATGAAAAGCAGTACTAAAATGAACTCTAGTACTAAAAGCTCTCTAGAAAGTACCCCAAAATCGTGACGTACACCATGGATCTCTATCTGATACAATAGATAATAGAATCCCATGTAATCGAACAATCTCATCAATATGCAATCTTGCCAATCTTTCCAAACTATAATCTGTCAACTATTACCCATATGGCATTGTGCTTAGCTTGCATCATCAGTAACCCCATGATGAAGTCCATTGTGACATAATCTCAATTCCATTCCGGTATCGATAATGGACTAAGTAACCCTACCACCACTTGATGTTCTACTTTTACTCGTTGACATATTAAACATTTGGCAACGTAATCTGCTATGTCATTCTTCATACCAACCCACCAGTAATATTGTTTCAGATCCCTATACATCTTCGTACCTCCGGGGTGATATGAGTATGTTGAACTATGAGCTTCCTTTAAAATCTATCTTTTCAACTCATCATCCGTAGGAATATACAATCGTACTCCATGTTTCAAATTGCCATCATCATCCAAGGTAAAGAGTATAGTTTTACCTATCTGTACTTTCTGCAACTGCTTCTGATACTCCCCATCATTCATTGCGCTCCTTTGAATCTGATCTGTCAGTGTCGGTTTCACTTGCAACTACAACTGTGCCAAAATATAGTCATATTGTATTATCAATGAAGCATTCAACTGTCACATCTCCAATACCAGCATTAAGGGTGACTGTTTCAATCTGGCAAACATCTTCCTACTTAAGGCATCCACTACTGAGTTAGCTTTCCCCGGGTGGTAATCGATCATACAGTCATGATCTTTAATTAAATCAATCCAATATCACTGCCTCAAGTTTAATTCTTTCTACGTACCCAGATATTTCAAACTTTTATGATCTATATACATATAACATAATTCCCCGTACAAATAATATCACCAAATCTTTAGTGTAAAGATGATGGCTGCTAATTTCAAATCATGTGTAGGGTAGTTCCTCTTGTGTGGCTTCAATTATCTCGAAGTGTAAGCAATCACTTTTCGATCTTGCATAAGAACACACCCCAATCCATTACACAAAGCATCACTATAAATCACAAATTCTTTACCTGGCATGGGTAATGTCAGAACTGGAGCTTGAGTCAAACACTCCTTCAATTTTTTAAAACTCCTCTGGCATTCCTCCACCCAGATGCAAGAAACATCCTTCCGTATTAGCATCGTCAATGGTATAGTAATCATAGAAAAACCCTTCACAAATCCCCTATAATATCCAGCTAACCCCATGAAACTATGAACCTCACTAACATTCTGTGGAATCTGCCAATTAAGCACAGCTTCTATCTTACTTGGGTCCACTCTAATCCCATCAATTGATATAACATGTCCTAAAAATGCCACCTATTCTAACCAAAAGTCACACTTTGATAATTTTCTGAACAACTGTTTCTCCTGTAGTCGTTCCAACACCAATCTCAGATGTCTATCGTGATCTTCTCGAGTCTTCGAGTACACCAAAATGTCATCAATGAACACTATAATAAATTGATCCAGATAATCCATGAAAACCATGTTCATCAGCGCCATAAATGCTGCAGGTGCATTCATTAACCCAAATGGCATCACTAGGAACTCATCATGCCCATAACAAGTCCTGAAAGCTATTTTTCCTGTGCTATCCTCTTTCACTCGAAGCTGATGGTAACTTGATCTCAAATCAATCTTTGAGAACATTGTTGCATCCTTAAGCTGATCAAACAAGTCATCAATACATGGTAAAGGATATCTATTTTTGATCGTCACCTTATTCAACTGTTTGTAGTCAATACACATTCTCATCGTGCCATCCTTCTTCTTCATAAACAGTACAGGTGCACCCCCATGGTGAAACACTCGATCTGATGAAACCCTTATCTACCAATTCTTGTAGTTGTACCTTCAGCTTTTTCATTTTCGTAGGGGCCATTTGATAAGGTGTTATGGAGATAAGCTCAGTACCCAGTAACACCTCTATCTCAAATTCCACTTCCGTTTCTAGTGGTAACTCTAGCAAGTCCTCTGGAAACACATCAGGGAAGTCATACAGTATTGGAATCTTTGCCAACTGTACTCCCCTCTGTCTCACATCTCTCACATGTGCCAGTATCATATTACAACCCTGTAGTAATAATTTCTATGTTGTTATGGTTGAAATCAATCTAACAACTACTGGTGGTACATGACCTCTTATCTGTACTGTATCATGTTTTGGATGCTGAAGAGTCACTGTCTTTTGCTTACAATCCATCACTACCTTATATTTTGCTAACCATTCCATTCCTAATATTATGTCATACTCACAAAAAGGCATCTCCACTAGGTCAGATAGGAAACATGCATCATGAATAATCAAAGGATAATGTCTATAGACTCTGTTGATAACCACATTGCTTCCTAATGGACTGGAAACTACTACCTCATAACCTAACCCCTCACATGAAATATTGAGCAGTTGAGCAAATTCTGTGTTAATATAAGAGTGTGAGGAACCAGGGTCAAATAATACCAACGCATTATGATTAAAGATAAGAAAATTACCCATAACTACATCAGAGGCATGTTGATCATCACGTTGCACTAAATTATACACTCTGGCAGGAACCCCAATATTCTGATTCATGGATCCCTGACTAACACCATGACCTCCTCCATCACGGCCTCTACCTCTCTCTAAACTCAGGGAACCTCTATAACTAGATATAGATGCTAGGTTCTGTTGGTAGGACCCACCTTCAGAAACAGTATGTACCAGTATATTATAATGTTCTGGACACTCTTTGGCATAATGACTGACTCTACCACACTGATAGCATAAATCTGTACCCATCCGACAAGCCCCATGATGCACTCAACCACAGGTGCAACATAAACTCGATCCCATTCCTGTACTACCACTATGGAATATAGATCTCCCACTCTATGTTCATCGGGGTGGCAATGGTTTAACATCAATTGATTATGAAGGAAATGAACCCCTGAACTTACCCCTCTTTGAGAATCCTGATGAAGAACTCAACCTCTGAACGGTCTCCTTAAGGATTCTTGTCAGGCACTCTCCTCTTGCATTGTACGCTCCTGGTTCAATGCATTAGCCATCAAGGTTGAGAAATCCTCATAATTAAAACCCTAAACCAATGCTCTAATCCAAAGATTCAAACTCTGTTCAAATCTCTTACACCTCTCCTAACTAGAAGTCAAAATATTGGTCGCATAATAGGCCAACCATGTGAACTTTCTCTCATACACTATAATAGACATATTCCCCTGCTTTAAGCTAAGGAACTTATGTAGCTTCTGATCGATGTAGGCAGAAGGCACATATTTTTTATGAAACTCGCTCTGAAAGTCATCTTATGTCAGCACAGGAGGATCTGCCATACTCTGAGGAACGGTCTTCCACCATTCATACGCATCATCTTGTAACAACGAAATATTATACTCAAACTTAACTGTCTCAAGACATCTTAACTGATGTAGAACCCTCTGTGTTCACTTTAGCCACATCTCTATAACATACATATCAGTTATCTCAGTAAAATCAATAGCTCTACAGGATCTGAGTTTCTTGAAATCCAACTTATATTCCTCTCTTGGCTCCACTGGAGGTGGGGCTGGAACTGCAAGTAACGTCTGGCTCTATGTCTGTAAATAGCAAAGAAACTGGGAAAACTAAGTTGCCATAGGATCTATGGCTGAAGCATTTGCCTGATTAACTCAAGGCACCCTCTTACTCGTTTCCCCCTGTCCCTCCTATATTGGCTGCCCCTCAACTTTATCCCCTATTTTGATGAACCTTCTTGAGGATTAAAGTTACCTCCTCCTTCCTCACTAACAATAATGGCTCAGTCTGTCATTTAACCTAGTCTGTAATACATAAACATAGATCATAACGATCAGTAGCATTAAGGACTAACCATACTCCTCTTATATAGCTTATTAATCATGGGTAGTAGTTCTAATATACAGAAGAATTACATATTGAGATAAACCATAGCTCTAATACCACTAAAACATGTCACGCCCAGCCCATACCTGGGGTAACATGCTCCCATAGTATAAACAACGTTCTCTTATAAGGAAATCATCACTCATACTACAAGGAATATGTACATACATCCATTATACTTATCTTAAATCATATGGGTTCAAGTCATTATATTTAGTGGTGAAAAGGGGTCGTAACATGGCGTATATTAATAATCATTTATCATATCTTGGATATTTAATGATTCATTCACTTAAAATTTAGATGACATCATAGTAAATGGGCAAAAATGTCATATATACATATCATTACTCAAGTTCATACATTAAAGTTCAATATGAATATATATATACTCTTTAAGAGTATCACTACCAAAAATACAATGACAACTACTGCCTCTATGATCAATAAAGAACTACATTAATAAACAATAGAAGTATGCTATTGACGTCCAGTATCGCTCTGAGAATAAGATTCCCTCAAGATCTGACTCTCTACTGAAACCATAAATCACTTCTCTATACGCTCTCCCAAAGACTCAGTACCTACGTTCATCAAATGATAAACGCTAAGTATAAAACTCAGTAGTGCTAGACAGACATACATACACATAAGTCATAATCATACATAAACAAGAACAAAGGAAAAGCTGCACCATACTTTACGTTCATTTCGATCACAATTAACATCAAGCATCATTTCATTCCATGCAATAACGTCTCTCACTTAATAGCACCATCATAGTGCTCCATCATCCACAATGGACATAAATGAATGCATTGCCTATATCAATGTATGTAATAAGAATGCAATCATGCTTTACATTCTCCCTCATTCTCTTTTCTTTACATTCCCTTTTTTCCCTATATAATTGTGCACAATGTCCTTACATATTGGGTCCCTCTATGTACAGGTACTCATCTCCCAAAAGAGGGCATTAAACTATATGGTTCTATGAACCCATCTCTTTATTGTAGGTCTCAAGACTCATCTCTCGTAGGAGGGCATTAAACTGTATGATTCCTCGAGGGAATCCATTAACTATATGACCTAGTATGTCCAGACCATATACCTCTGCAATCATCTCTCTCTTTTCCTTTCTTTTCTCCTCATACATCTCCATGAATGCCATGAATGTCTTTATGCATGTTTAATGCATGTCATGTTATGTAAATGATGTTTTTCCCTTTATACATTAACTCATCCTAGAAAACATTGGCTACATACCATCAACAAAGCACAACACCCCATTTCTAGACCTTACTTAGGTCTTAAAGCAAAGAAAGCAAGCAAAACATCATAACTAGCATAGACCTGAAATGATGCTACTCTTAGCGTATACTCGTAGTTCGATTTCCAACCTTCCTCTTCAAGCTCTCACACCCTTTCTAGCAATAGAGGACCCTAACCCCATTTCTTCTAAGGTCTTAAGAAAGATAAGGATAAAGAAAAGTGAGAAAAAATTTATGTTTATCTGTTTGAAAAGTTAAAAGTTAATCGTGTATGGCCATATGGATTCTTGTATGCCCATACCAACCCAAAAGCTCCATCTGGTACAACCATACTACCTATTGGTACGCCCACACCACACCAACGTGATTGATGCACTACTGATGTACCATTTTTCTGTGAGCAATGGTACGACCGTACAACCAAATGGTACACCCGTACAATCTCCAAGAACACAATGTTACTCACCTCTCATGCCTGGTACGCCTATATGGTAACCCGTACACCCATACCACTCTTCGACCCATAAAACATATACCATTCTAAACTTACCCTCAAGGTACCTAATCAAAATCCTCAACATAATCCACTTCCAAAACATCTATAACATCAATCTAAACATAATGTTCACCCCTTATACTATAAAGAAGTCATGCTTCCAAATAAGGTGGTAACATCCCACCACAATCACTACACTTTTCCTCCTCCTATATATCATTCTTACCGTTTAATACCTTAACACATTTAGCATTCCATCACAGCATTCATACATCATGTAGATTCAACATACACCAAGAAGGACAATATCATTTCATAATTAACATTCAAACAGGCATATACGAATTCACTACATGCACACCCATAATATTACCATACACATCTCATTCCTATCATTCATCTATCAGTTTGTATGCAACAATGCAACAAACAAATAGTATCACTAATGTGGGTGTGATATGAAAGCACAAATCAAGAGCCAAATTCTAATGAATGTAATGGCAACAATCATGAAAAAGTGAATAAACACAAGTTGTATTGTAAAAATCATGCAAAAATAATCAATTTTAGACAAAATTGACTAATAACAAAATTAAACTTTCTAAATTCATATGAAATATCACTTAGAAACAAATCAATGTTCAATCAAGCTAAACATGTTAAGTGACACAAAATAAACATAATTAAAATAGCATTAATTAAGTAATTAAGCAAAAAGAGATGATTTAATGGCAAAATCATAAGCAAATGATCAAGGCACAATGCATCAGGAGTCACTAACATCATAAAAAATCAATTGTAGATAGCAAACTCAACCAATTAAAACCAATCATGTCATAAATCATAAATTAAATAAGCAATTAACTTGAAAAATTAATTCTAAAGCCAAAATTAATGAAATATGAATGATATATGATGAACTCATATCATTAGGGATACTGTGAAGCCTTTAATGCTACTGAGAACTTCAGAATTTGTCAAGAAACAAGCAAAAATGAATGAAAATACAATTTTCTGGTAAAATAAGATGTGATGTTCATAGTACATCACATGATATGTGCCACATGTAAGCTATGTGTGGCACACATCATATGATGTGCATACTATGTAGCGAGGCAGTTTCAATCGAAAACATGTTTTCCAGTAAAAATATAAATATAAAACCAAATATCAGTAGATTTATCATAATGGTATATCATTTATAGCATCAATAAGCATTTAGATCCATTAAACTATACATGATTGAAGCCAAAGCATTAAAACAAAGGCAAAAACACAAGCCCATCATGAAATCAAGAGAAAAAGGAAAAGAGAAAAGGCATTCAACTCATCAAAACAGACTAGGCTTCTGAGATCTTGATTCCAAACATGATTAAGGCTTTAAGTAGGGTGTATTAGTCACTAATCATAAATTAATTACTTAATTAAGTGCTTAATTAAGTGAGATTAGAATTTGATAGAGTTTAAGTGCGATTAGTGAAATTTTGGACCCTTTTCCATAAATACATGGCTTATATTTATAGGTATGGGTGATGAAATTAGGAAAATAGCATTAGTAATGTGGCATTCTGAAAAATTACAAGCTATGTATGCATCACTATCATACCCGCATATGAGACCCTAGTAGTTTGGTCCTTATGTATGTGAATGTGCATGTATGCGTATTCGTATGAATAATCTGACATATGTGTATGTGTATTTATGTGCTTATGTGCCTGCTAAATGGAATGTGATATTGTTTCCTTGATTGGTGAATGTATTTGTGAATGCTGGCGCATGAATAGAATGATGTTGAGTGTATTGATTGAGTGACATGATATTGTATTTATAGACGCGTGTTATTGTGTTATGAGGATGGGATGTAAGGGTGTTACCGCCTTATTAAGGTATCTCTGTCGTATAAGGGGCAAACACTGTGTTTAGCATACTGTGAGTGAGGTTTTAAAAGTGTTTATACTTGATTATGGATTAGGTAATTCGGGAATAAGGTTAGGAAGAGTGGAAGAAGGAGGTTTGCGAGTGGTACGGGCATACCAAAATAGGGGAATTGAGGAAGAGAGGCTCCTGCAGACCGTACGGGCATACCAAAGGGTAGTCCGGCCGTACGTGAACTCGTAGGAAATTAGGTTTATCAGGTGGATTGAGGACATACAGGCGTACCATCCCTCGCAGGAAAATGTGCTTGTCAGGAGTTTTAGTTCGATATGGGCGTACCAGGATCCTTACGGCCGTACACGACTTAAGTTTGACTATTTTAAAGATATTTTAAACGTTTGACTCAGTTTTCTTTCACCCTTCACCCTTCTAAACCTTCTTAAACCCTCTTAAACATTTCCTAAACATTTGAGTCAGAGTGGCTAGGCTTTTAGCTTGTGTGAGAGCGATAGATTGAAGTGGTGCTCGATAGTGATGACATTGACAGAAGTAGTTCGACTCCAGGTTTGTGCTATGTTTATGTGATATGTGTTGGTTTGGTTTATTCTTGTCTTGAGACCTAATGAAGGTCTAGGAATGCTGTTTCTTATTGGTATGCTGATGTTTGATGCATATTGTTACACCCACGATAGAGACCCTAGAAGTTATACGTATAGATGTACCTAGGGATGTATGTGCACGTGTATATATAAATGTATATGTGTATGTGTATATGTATTGGTATGTGGCTATGGATGTGTATGTATGAGTTATGTGTGACGTCGCCTCGTTGGGAAGCATGTCTTCTCGATCAGATGAGGGACGGCTTGTAATTGTGCTTAGGATTGTGTATTGAAGTGTTGCAGGGTTGGTAGACAGGTTTGGGTTGTGTAGGGATGAGTTAGGCTTGCCAAATAGGCAAGTTATGTGAGTTTAGGAAGTGGTATGGGCGTACGTATAGGGCGTACGGTCGTACGAGACAGAGAAGGAACAGGGAACTGAGGGCCTCGAGTGCGTACGGGC
>CANYBF011474809.1:0-16074 GCA_948192965.1 Dalechampia spathulata | reverse complement strand
AACTTATACTTAATTGCACATCTTAAATAATCCATGTATATCTTTATCTTCCATTTTATCATCTATTTCTTATCAATATTGATTCTTTTGCTATTTTCATAATATGCTATCCTTATATACTTTATCACACTTCCTTCTCAATACAAAATTATATTACCCAAAGGAGTAGCCTACATTCCTTAAGTATTTTGACCAATTAAATAACCTTAAAATAAAAAAATCCTTATATCATTGGAAATTAGACTCAAAGATCTTTCCAAAAATATATTACACATCTCAAAACTCATCTAATAAGGCCTTCAACTATAATTCAAATGACATTCAGAGTAGAACACTTCAACAAAACATAAAATCATGCTACCCTATATGACCTTTACTCATTTTTTAATTATTCTTAAACCATTAGAAACTAGACTCAAAGATCTTTCTAACAGTACATTACACGTCCAAAAACTCATCCGATAAGGCCCTCAAATGTTGCTTCCAAAATGACCTATCGAATGTTGAAAGTTGCTGTCATGATCGTGATTTCAATGTCACAATCGTGACTTTAACGAGAAATTTTGTAAAACTTTCTGTCATGATTGTGACTTTAATGTCACGATCGTGATTGAGAGTCCTAGCCCGATCTTCATCCAAAAATCACTCCAAAACACCTCCAAACGACTCCCCAATCATCCTAACTCATTGCCATACTTTAAACATCATTAAAACACTTTCAAAACTTACTTAAAACATCAATTTAACACCATTTAATGTTCAATCATCAATCAAAATCAATTCATCATTTATAACACAACACAAGCTTGCATCTTTCGTAATAACCCAGAATCCAATTTAGTTTCTTTAAAACTATTAACTAATAATTTCAAACTCAACTTCATATACCCAAGAACTCAAGTCTTCATACCATATCTTTGCTCCTCAAAGCCATAAGAAAACCAATCAAAGAAAATACATACAAAAGGAATAAAAGAAAATAACAACACCCTTCAAATCTTGTTACCTCTTACTTAGATCATAATCTCTAGGTTTGTATGAACAAGAAAAGAGAAGAAGAAGAAAACATGAGGAAAGCATATAAAACACTAAAAAGAACATGTAATCCAAAAGCCATGCACGATCCTTACCTTTAATTGTTATGATGCTGCCTTGAGTTAGGTCAAGAATAAGAAAAGATGTCACACCCCGACCCAAGACCCGAGGGATGACGACATGATCCCGTAGCATAACTATCGCTCACCCGTCTCAGGAAAACAATAATTATACTACAAGGGATTTTAACCTTTTAATGCTCGTATAAGAAATCCAAATAAAAACATATATAAGTCAATACAAAACCCTGGATATACAAATACATGGATGCTTATACAATACATTTAGTATACTGCCAATTCTAATACAAAAGGAGCTATGCACAAATATACAAAACTGCAGGATTCCATCTTGAAGTCCAAGACACGAACCAGCTGCTGTACCTCTAGCCCCGGTGCTCTCCCTCTGAACTCGGACCTACGTTCATCAAATGATAAATGCTGAGAATAATCTCAGTGGTGCTAGGAACACATAACACATACATCATGCAATCGAGCATATGGCACACAGCCCCATACACACGACATACAACCTATCACATGGCAATCTCTACCCAACCAGACATCCATATTGCATCTCACAATAAAGGATGCCCATTCTATCATCCTATCATGCACTCGCCCTTGGTTTGGTGCATCTCGCACTCTTATCCTGTTCGGGGAGCATCTCACCCCCGTATTATCAATTAACACTGGCACCTCTCGCACCAATAGGAGCATCTCACCCCCTAATTGATAGATACCGGTACCTCTCGTAACGCTACACATCGTGTATCATCATATCACCACCCTTATATCATTCCCTCATTATGCCATGCTATGTCATCATTCAATATGCATAGACAACCCATATAACAATCCTACAAGTCAAACATCCAATAATCACAAGGCACGTTCCTTCCCGGAACCTATAACCACATATACGTTCCTTCTCGGAACCCACAAACCTCAATCACAAGCATCAAATGCAAGAACAAGCATAATCATAGGGAATTCAATCCCTAAGCATCAGTTCTAGGCTTATAGAGCCATAGAACCACTAGAAAAGCACATAAGCAACCAAACCCAACATAAACACCTCATAAAACCATAGCACTAACCTGAAGAAAAGACTATCTCTAGCCCGTGATCCCGTCGCTAACCAGCTCTAGCCTTAACTCCAAGCTCTCACCCTATCTCGGTGCTTAGGAACTCCCCTCCGGTGGGTTTTTAGGGTTTAAGGATGTTTAAAGGAAAATAACAGATGAAAACCCGTACCAACCTAAAAAGCCTGACAAACCCAACTTCCTGCGAGCTACGGTACGGCCATACCACCTTTTGGTACGCCCGTACGGTCACCACTCACCTGACAAACTTGAATTCCTGCGAGTTGACGTACGACTGTACAACCCTTTGGTACGCCCGTACGACCTCCAGGAGCCCTAGCCCCTCATCTGCCCTATCTCGTACGGCCGTACAACCTTCCGTACGCCCATACCACTCTCTAAACTCCTCTCTTCACACTCAAACGTACTCCTCAGCCACTTGAAATACCTCTTACATAACCCAAACATGCATGCCATCATGAATACACCCAACACAGATACAAATACACATTACATACATCATCACGATGCATACACAAGCATACATACACTACACATACGCAAGCAATCATGTATACATACACGTATACATCTAATCACACATACTCAGAAATACTAAAACTCTTAGGGGGTCAAACGCAGATGTAACAAAAGAGGAAGAAGAAGCAGATGTTAAAGGAAGAAAAGAAGAAGGAGCAGCACGTCTGATGAAGGGAAAAGGAACAACAAGTGGCTAATTCCTATTTATTAGGATAAGGCCAATTAATTAATTTAATATCCATATATAGATATATCTATATATTTGTATATATATAACTTAAAGAAGGTCTAATTATATATGGATAAGTAGCTTCCTACATCATTTAATTTCCCCCCACCTTCATAATTATTTTTAGCATCATCTTTCATGTATATTTAACTTTGTAAAATATCTTTTCATTTGTTTCTACCATTTGCTCCGTAAATTCCATATCATATGGAATTTCTCTATTCATAAAGCACTTTTCATTATAATCATCATGTTGTCACCTTCGTGCATCATATTCGATTCATGCATCCATCAATCATTCATTGTAACATATTTATAAAACTAATGCATATAGGACTGCTGTACAAATCAGGATGTGACACACTGCTCAGCCAAAAATTGATGTCCATGAAGGTACATTAACCATGGAGATTGATGGGGAAATGATTAAGTTTAATATGTATGAAGCAACAAAATATTGCCCTGATATGTTTAGTGTATATCAAGTGGACATCATTAAGTCGGAAGAATGATAAAATTTTTATCAAGATGGTCCATTATGTAAGAGTGGTGTTAATGCTTTCAGAAATCAAAATTTGTTTGAATAGTCGATGAAGACATTCTCAGAAATTGATTTATATGGCTCTAAAATATTTGATAATGTTGAATATTCATTTAAGAAGAAAGAACCTCCTTAGAGAATAAATTAAAGAGGATAATGAGCTTTGGACATGCTATCATAAGCTATTTGATGAAGATTTTTCAATCCAACCAGTACATGAGATTGCATTGGGTTGCCTACCAAAGAAGAGATGAAAGAAAGGAAGTTGGATAAAGACTTAAAACCATAACTATATTTTATTTTTTACTATTTTCATTTTTACTTATTTCATGCCTTTAAGTCATAAAATAAAAACATGAATTTTTGTTTGAGTTAGTTAAGTTAGTTTAAATAGAGTCTTCTTCTATCTTTGATTTAATAATTTCTAGTCTAATTTTTATTTTTAATCTTTGAGTTATAGGTAAATGAAGGAATGGAGGCTAGAAATTCCAAGGAATAGAATGCATGATTTTAAGCTAAGGGAGGAATGAATTTTATTTTTATTTTTTATTTTCTCTTTCCTCCTTAGTTGGATTATTTAATGGAAATTGAGTTTTATTTAATATATAATTCTCTTTCTTTGTAACACTCTCTTTCTTCTCAAACCAGAAGAGTTGATTCCTCTAAATCAAAGAATTAGGGATTGTAAAGATAGTGAATATCATAAAAGCAACCGGTGGTAGAGCTCTGACAAGCTAGTAAGATTACTACTAATTCTACCAAAGAAAAAGAATGAGTGGTTTCCTTGATAAAAAAAAATGCAATTTCCCCTCTTCCTTTTAGGCTGAAGGATGTAAATTTTGATACGAAGACCATTATTGAGTCTAGTGAAGAAAAGATTTTCACATTAAGCATCAAACTGCTTAATTGCATCTCTAATCTTTATCATGTAAGAATTTACACATTTAAGTTGGATTTTAAATTACTTACATCATTTTTTACTAGTTCTTCTAATTTTTGAGTTTTCGAAATAGAATCACCATACTTTCCCATATTTATAAATAATTATTTGAAATTACTTATGTTTTACTTTACTACTAGCAATCTGTGCTCTTGTAGTAATGCTTAGTATACAAAATTTTAAAACTTTTGATTTATTGCATATACTTAAAACTTTGCTTGTCCTCAAGCAAAAATAAAAGATGAAAAATAAAAATTATAAAAAGTGTGATTAACTTTCTCAAAACTATTCAAGAAATTCAAGCTTAGAAGAAGGGATTTAGAATGCTTAAGGACAAGCATTGAGTAAGTGTGAGAGTATATGATCAAACGCTAAATTACATATTTTTCATATATAAAATGGTCTTTTTTTGATTAGGAAACTGGCTAGAACAGTTGACTTGGTTATATTTTTGTATTTTTCACGTAAAAATAAGGAAAAAGTAAAAAGAAAGCTTAAATGACATTTTTACCATGTTTTGGAGTTAAAGGCAGAATATAAGTCGTATGACCAAGACTTATGGGCATAAGAAGGAGCGCAAGGACATGATGAAGTTGATTTTTTATTTTAAATTTGAAATTAGATAAGGATAAGATTTGGGAGATTTTATCTAAAGATATGGATTGATATTTATTTATTTATTTTATTTAGTCTATTTTAATTCTTGTAAATAGGAGACTTGTTCCTATTATAGGAGAGCTACATTATTTTAGCTGAATACTAGAATTAAATATTGTTTTTGTTTATTTCTTTTTAGTTCAAGTATTTATTTTTATTCTTTCTTATTTTAATTTGATGTTGTCGCAAATGATGCTTGACTAGGCATTTTTATTTTCCAATCAAAAGCAACACAATTAATTTATTGAAGATTATGTGAGATCAAAACGTTCCTAATTTCAATGGTAAATCGCTATTCATTTTAATTCAGTAAATCGAATAACCATTGTATTTCTTAGGGGCGTGTAAAAACGGTTATGATTTATACATATTGCTAAGTGAATTATTTGATTCGTAATTGTCACTCGACTTGCTAAAGTAGTAATCAAAGAGTTAATCAAGGTAAAATGTGTTTAAATTTCTTTGTGAGTTAGACGATCTAGTTTGAATAGGATGGAGCCGGTTCTTAAGTGTTAATTAAAGTCGGGTTCTTCTAATCCTTAATGCTGTTTCTGGAAGACTATGTGTGAATTTTATTCCACCGTGTCTATTCAGGAATTAGAGGCGATTGTACAGTTGCTTCTTGGTGGTTTTAATAATATGGAAGAATTGGTTCACTCAAGGTTGTTCCTCGCTGTTCCATAACCGGCTTAGTAAATTTTACCATTGGATTATTATTGTATCGATGATCATGATATGATAATAAATTATTGTGGTTTTCGATTGGGAAGTCTTTCCAAATTGATATTTCTCTAAAATTAAACTTCATTTTTATTATTTATTTTTCTCCAATAAATCAAAATTATTTTTATTTGATTTTTATCGTAAAGAATCGAAGGACCCTTCCATCCTTGTGGGATCGATCCTTCTTCCACTACTGCAAAATTGTTATATTTCTACTTTAGGGGAAGTAGGAATTAATTTGATTGTTTCGATATTTGATCAGTGAGAAAATCAATGAGAAGAAGATGAAAAATGATATTGTTTCTAAAATCAAACTTGTTTTCAATATGTTTGTAAAAGAGGAAAAATGACACAACCATTATGTCTTGTTTGGCCTCCGATATCATGTGAAAAGTGAGATGAAAATGTATTGTGTTCCTTGGCGTGTGATGAGTAGTTTACAAATATATGTGAGTGAGTAACACTTTGCTATTAATAACCAAATATTTTACACAACAAACACTTTGCATCATATATTCTATCATATAATATTAATAAAACAAGTTTATACTTTCACTAATACTTTTAAACGTATACTTTCAAATGCAATCAAATATGAGTTGGAGAAATTATGATTTTTATCATATGGTTTCATGATCTTGTAGATGTACCCAAACAGTGTCTGCTATTGTGAATTTTGCGAAAATAATGCTTCACATTTCAAGTTTTTAAATAAATGGATTTGCGTTAAATTTGTTTTGCAAGTTTTTAAAGAAATTCTTGTGTAAACCCTTTTCCTTATATAAGATCATGAATCCTTTACTTGTGTTTTTTTCAACGCGGTTGTATACATGTATGCATTAAAATTTGATGTTTTAATTTTGGTTTTAGTAGCGCCAAGACAAGTGAAGAACCATCCGTATACCAGAATGCAAACTGCTTGCAACGTCGAACAAGTTTTGGCCAATAGGATCAGTAGAACCAATTTGATAGATTTTCAAGTGTTTTACCCGCTGGAATGCTACCAATCAACGCCTCTCATGGTTTATTCCAGTTTGTCATTATCAGAACAAACGATGCACAAACTAAAGATCAGATAAGTTGGAAAACGAAGAAACAAACACAGATTATTCATGGACGGAAGGATTCATTTTTTTGAGCAATGGAAGCACGCCCTCACGGACTCTTGATTTTGCTTCTCAGGTTTCCGATTAGAAATTGAGTCGCAGCACTTTGCAGCTTCTGGAGGGACTCGAGGGCTTTGTCAGCATTATCCAACAAGGTAGCAAGATCTCGAGCCGTCTTAACTTGATCCAGCATGCTCTCATTCTGTTTCAGAGACCCAAAGGCTGCCTGATTGAAGTTGTTTAGAGCTCCGATGATGGGAGCAAAGGGATCAGCGTCAAGTTCTTTCTGCACATCTTCCTTCTCCGTGGGCAGTGGCACGGAGGTATTCTGGTTAAACTCGGTGGCCTGCTTGAAGTAGTCATTCATGCGCGGTGTGGCAAATGTTCGTACCTTGCTCAAATCACCTCTTGAACCGAACCGCTGGAGATCATGGGAGGTCAAGAAGGAGAGTATATAATGACTTCCAACGTTTTTGTAAACTTGTTCCTGGGCCACGAATCCTTTGATCTTTTCCAGCTCGTATTTTAGCATGTCGAAGGATTCATCACGTTCATAAACAGCATCTTGAAGCAACTTCAGGGCTCTGTCGATAATGTCCTGAGCTCCTTTATAATCTCTGGCGACAGCCCTGTTTGCCGCATCTTTTACCAACTTCACTATCTCCAAACGATCCTTCTCCCTCAAAATATCATCTTTGTCGGGCGTCACTGACCTTATCTTAGTGCGTAGTATGTTAACAAATGTTGGGTTGACCGTCTCATCGCTGCACAGTACAACAATAATATTACAATCTATGGTGTCAAAATATCGCTAGGTTCAACCAGATCTGGGGGGCCAAAATATTTGGTACCGGTGAGAGTATTTGATTTCAAGAATGTTGGAATTCCCTTTTCTTGTCTTTGGCAGACGAAGGGTCACTAAAGCCGTGCGTGTCTCGTTGCTGCTAAGGGTGCCCAGTTGAAAAGTCACAGGGTCGCCAGCTGGGTCCTTGGATGATGGATATGAACCAAGCTGCACATCTATGATTTCCGAGTTGTTCTCAATTGGTGCAAGGGTCAACGCTAAGTCTTGAACAACCGTGGTGACAAGCAGACCCAGACATTGAGAAAAATGTTGAGTCAAGGGTTCCCCATCCTCCACAGTTGCGAACGTTCCTCCTCCGCTGTTAACAGCGATGTCATTCAGCAGCTATATTTGGTCATCATACATCAACTTGATCAGAATGATGTTTAAATTAATTAAATGAATTACCTTGTCTAGTGCATGAATGACATACCGTTGATTCCTGTTCTTTGCCAAAACCGAATGTGTATATGGGCACATCTGTTTTAGGAACCGGCAGGAGACCATTAACACGTTTGTTTTTGTTAACGTTGTCTTCACCGTCTGACAAAAGAATGATAGCTGAGTAACGCCCGTCTTTATTTTTGCGGCCTTCCAGCACTTGTTTGCCCACTTCAAGGCCACGGAGAATGTTTGTAGCCTTATCGGCTTCTAAGTCGTTGACTAGTTTTTCGATCTCTGCCGGAGCTTTCCCAGTCATCTGGCGCAACGCGCACTTCTTTTCGGCTTCTTCGGAGAACGTGACAATCGATAAACGATCACGAGGGCCAAGTTTCTTGATCACGAACCGCATCGCAATTTTCAGTTTGTCCAGTTTCTGCTGTTGGGCCATGCTTCCGCTAATATCTAATACTGCCACCAGATCTAATGGAGCTCGGTCACTGGCATCAGCTGTCGCTGTCAACTTCACCAGCACCTGGAAATCGTTTTTTTCAAGGGGTGCCTTGTCCTTGTTGACGAGTGTCAGCGTTACCTTCCCCGTTTTGATTGGTTTAGGATCTACACAAATACGGGATTCTTTTACTCATTCATTTGACATAATATCAATTTTAGCTAACATGATCAGTGATTGACGTACCTGAGCCATCTTGACCTCCTCCAACAATCGGCTCATCATCGTTGAACGCCATCATTTTGCCACCCACACCAAATCAGAGAACTAATGCTGCAATTCAAGTTGCTTAGCTCTGGTTGCTTGCGTCTCGCCACTCCCATTTCTCCGAGGTACTTATAGGTAAGAAATACACGCAACCTGTAACAAATACATTTATTTAAATCGGTCGATTCATGTAATAAAAAATTCATATTTGGACCTACGAACATGTTTTAGATAAGTAAAATTCTTTACAATACATTTTTAATACCTTATAATTATATTTTCACTTTTTATTCATTAGAAGATGCATTATGATATGAAATGAGAGATAATTATTTATTTTGAAATTGTAACTAGATTATGTTAATTAGGTAAAAATTTATCAATCCAATTTTTTATATTCCATCAAATCAATTTACATTGGACTTGATAATTGCTAATTTTCCTTTTCTGAAAATTTTTTATACTGCATATCGATATCCATTTGAATATTAAAGTATATATATTTTTTAATTTATTAATTTATTAAATTAAATAATTATTTTAGTCTAATAAATAAAATACATTTTATAGACTAATTAAATATATAGTTTTTGTCTATAAAATAGTTAGATTAAATCATTATCTTAATCTAATAAATTAAATACATTTAAGATCAATCAAATTATTTAGTTTATTATCTAAAATTAAATTATTTTAATAATTAATAAGATAAATACTATTAAAATAATAATAAGCAAAATGATAATTATATTTATACAAGTCAAATTAAAATCTATCACTTAAAATGATAAAGATAATCATTCATGTTTATCGGAAAGCCTAGTCATATGACATTGAGATTCAAAAGCCAAACATCAAGCAAAAGCATTATCAAAGACGAGACTCGAATCTCTCTAAATCTTCAAGATCATCAAAATTATTTTTCAAGTTCATCAAAATGTTTTTTCGTGAAGTGAAATTTGATTCAATATCAAACTTTAAATCTCTTAAATCAATTTGTTCACTAAAAGTCAAATTTGATTCAATGTTAAGTCTCTGAAGCTCTTAAATCACATTTTTCTTCAAGTTCAAGTCTCTTGCATCATGTTTTTCATCAAAAATCATATTTGATTCAAAATTAAGCTTCAATATAAGTCTTTCTTTGAAATTCAAATCAAAGGAGTTGGTTAATATTTTCAAATTTTGATAAATAATAAAAATTGATAAAAATAATCTTTGATAATTTTCAAATTAAATTATTTCTAAATTTAATATCTTGGGAGAAAATATTTTTCAATTGAATTTTATTTTCAAATTACATCTATTGACTTTATGAGGATCCTCAAGATTTTTATTTTTCATAAATGGTATTTATAGTTGTTGAATCTCTTGCAATATTGATCGAGCGTCAAAACGTCATGTTTTATGCTCATAAACAGCCGATTATAGCATAGGAAAATTGTTAGAATGGTTGACTTGTGTACATTTTGTATTTTGCAAATCAAAATGGTGAGTTTTGGAAAAACGTGTTTAAATGGGAGACTTTAGAGCTGATTTGGATTTTGGAGCTTTGGGACACTGTTTGCGGGCATAAGACTGGCCGAAATGACCTGATAAAGCTGTCTTTTGGAGGACTAACATGGAAGAAGTTGAGATGAATTTAAACTCCTACAAGCTAAATGTTGATAAGGCCTGCGGGCATAAGAAAGACCAAAACGACGTCACTTGGCTAGTTTTGAACACTTGTATGCGAAAGAGTTTGGCAAGCATTTAAACTCTTATAGCTGGACGAGGGAGAGATTAGGAAGGAATTAAACTCTTACATTTGAAGATTAAGATTAATAATTATTTATTTTATTAGTTTATTTATTTTATTTTTCTTCTATAAATAGGAACATGTTCCTATGTAGAAGGGGGTTTGACTTTTATTTTATTTTCCTAGAACCATTGTTTTATTTACTTTCACTAATTCCAGTTTTTATTTTCTTTCATTTATTTTTATTTTGAGTTTTATTTCAGCAATGATGCAAGGCTACGCAATTTATTTTTCTCAATTAGAAGCAATTCAAGTCATTCATTAATGATTATGTGAGATCTAAATGATCCTAATTTCATTGGCAAAGCATTATTATCTTTAACTCTGAATTGTGCAAAACCATAATTGTTCTTAGTGCATGTCTCTAAGTTTTGCATATAGCTAAGTGAGTTATTTGATATGGAAAAGTCACTTGATTTGCTGAAGTGGTAAAGCAAGATGCTATCCCTGTTGCGGCATGAGATAGTATTTCTTGTGCGTTAGAGGATCTAGTTTGAACACGAGGGATGCTGGGTCGCAACTGTTAACTAGAGTTGGGTCTTTCTAATTCCCAATTTAATTTCAGGATGACTTGTGAGAATCTTATTCCACTGTGTCTATCCCGGAATTAGAGGAGTTTCATGGAACTTGTTTCATGGCATCTTACAACTAAGGAAAGATTAGGGCGTGTGAGACTTACTCAGTAAACTATAACCAACTTAGTTCCATTTTATCATTGGACTATTAATGAATCGGTGATCATAATTGGTTGATGAATACTTGAAGCTTTTAGTTGGGAGAATTTCTCATTATTGAATTTTTTTATTTTATTTTACTTGTTTCTTCGTAGCTTAATTACTTTCCAATTCCCTTCGTTTATTTTAAATGTAAAGAATTAAGGAAGTTGAAACCATCTCTGTGGGATTCGACCTTTACTTCCACTGCTACAAAATCATAGTTCCTACATGCTGGTAGTAAGGAATTAATTTGACGGAATCGACACCCGATCAAATATATTTTATCAACTCTTATTAATAAGTTTATGGAAATTGTCTTAATTATTATTATGGCATTAATTTTGGATTATAAAGGAATATATCCTATTTTAATTAATGTATATTGTTGATAAATATATTAATTGATGCTGATTATTTGTTTAAGTAATTTCTAAATTAAATATAATTAATTTTTAATCAAGTATATATAGAGATGGTTGAGAAAAGGAAATGACAATCTTTCTACAAGGCAACACATGGACTCAAGGATTTATTCTCTACTATTATGGAAGATTTTTTCAAGGCATAACAAGAAGATTTTTTGAAGATTTGAAATTTATTTTGGTAGTTGACTCTTCATTAAGATATCTTAGGTTTTTGTTAAGAAAATTTAAGAAAAACACCTTGTGAAGCTCAAATTAATTATTCTCCAGAAATTAAAAATATTGTCATTAATAGAAATGATTTAAGAAATAATTTTCATATTTTAAATATGTAAAGTTTTTTAAAATTCAAGTGTTGACTCTTTGCCTATTGTTAAAATTAGTTTGCTAATTTCACGTGGTAGAAATTGTTTTTTAAATTATTTTGAAAAGTTTACCTATTTTTACTCTATATTTTCTATAGATTATAATGGTTATATTTTGAAGTATAAATATATGAGTTTTTGAAAACATAAATAATAGAATATATAAGAGAACATAATAATTTTATTGATATATATAAAAACTTTAAAAAGCTTCATATTGAATATTTACTATCAACTTTTCATAAGAATTTGTATTGGGTTTGCAAGAGTTTTATTCCTACTTTCTACTATTCTTTTTGAGAGGATGTACAAGCATCCTATATTGGCTTTTAAGGGAGGTGACATTTAATCACTTGGTAGAAGTTTGAAAGTTAATCTTCTAAATTTGAAGAGGTTTCAAGTTAGCCTAGAAAGCTTATGATTATGAAAACTTACAAAACTTACAAAACTTGTTGTAGTGTGTTTAATTTAGTGGAACCTCAAGATATTAATTTTAATAGAATGAGCACAAACATTTAGGCCAAACGATAATAATTTGCAGTATTTATTGTACTTCTCTCTTTACCTTATTTTTAGCTTGTTAATTTTTCATTTATTCTTTATTTTGATTCATTTAAAAGTTTGTTTTCACCTTGATTGATTTACTATTTTTCAAAGGAAATTTTTCAAAAAATAAGTAATTTAACTTCCACATTTCTCTTAGTTTTGAATTGATTTATTAATTATTTTATTTTACTAAAAATAACATGCTAATTTGATTAGTTTGCTGAAACTATTTTTGAAATTTTAATTTTATCAATTCACCTCCCTTTTGACTATTGCTCTGGGACTGATATAAGGATTAAGAATATTTGCTACAAGAATTTTACATTAGACATTGTAATCCTACTTCAAATTAGTAAAATTAATTTGTTGTTCAATTTCTTGTCTAATATTTTCTATTAGTTTTACTTATCACTTTTGTATATAAATACATCAAGTAAAACTCGATTGAGAAGGACAACCAATTATCCATTCTTTATAATATTACTTTTTTTTTACCAATTTTCTCATCATGGTTGATGCTTGTTCTTTCTCCCTCATGTCAATACACTCACATCTTATTTCATATTAACAAATGTTTCTTCCTCTTGTAACCTTCACACCATTTTAAACTTAGTTTTAATCAACTTTCAAATGGTTCAAGAACTATAATTAATTATCTCTCATATGCATTCGTAAGTAAGTTTTTATCAACTTTCAATTACATGCAATTAGTTATGCATTCATAAGTAAGGATATAATTTTAAAAATTTTATCTAGGTTGCCTCGATACCACTATAATATTGTTATTATGATGACTACCAAGAAAATATTTTCGTTCATTATTTGGAATTATGATATTTTCTTCTTACTCATAAGTCTCGCCTTTTGCAATATTATAGTTCATCCATAATAGATACTTCTTATGCTTTGGTTGTTTCATAGGCTCTTTGCTAATTACATGTGAGCTATATGATGGTTACAATCATACTATTAAATGATGTCTTCATCATACATCCTTCCATAATCAGTCTTCTTTTGCTAGTTACCATTCCTTTGATAATTTTGATACTTCTTCCTTATGGTGTGCAAATATAAAAGCATCAAATCACATGGTCAATACCACTTATCAATTTGATTCCTATTCATCATATGGTGAAATGTTTTCAAAGCATGAACTACATAGATAGGTTATTGGCGCATTTCAATGTATCAAAGTATAAGGTTAGAAATTCAATTCATTATTATAGAACTTTATTAGTATATGCATTAGCTTGCAATTGAATGCTTATTGTGGTATTTAAAGGAGACGAGACATTATGGCATTTTTGTTGCTAAAGATAACTCATTAATCATGCATTATTGCTTTGATAATGATTAAGGTAGGTGTTTTGATGATAGATAATTAGCTAGAGGTTATATCATCTATTTGGAAAATAATATGATTTCTTAATCGATAATGAAATAACCTATAATGACTTGATTTATTGAGTATCTTCATAACTCAATATAAAATCATTTCAAAAAAACTTCTCAAGAGGTCACCTATCATAGAACTTCTCGTAGATAAACATACTTAACTTTGGAGTTCTTATGGATAAGCCCTTGAAAAGTGCAAAGTGCACTTTGTTGGTATAAATAATATTTATCAAATCTTTTAAACTATTTTTAATTATATAGTCTCATGCTTGTACAATCTTGAAATGACTAAACTATATAGCAATATCCCCACTTAATCTTAAAATCTCTTGTTTTAAGGTGTGAGATTGATTCAATTATGTCTCCCTCCATCTAGAAGCCAATTAAGAGTTGCTCTTTGTCTATGTTATATTTGGCACTAACAATCACCCTCCACCATCTTTGGCCTTATGTGTCACACAATCAATAATTGTAAAGTTGTCAATGAATATAAGTCCTTGGCTAATACAATTGTAGAAATTTTATGAGTTTCACCTTTACTATAAGAAATTCATTACAAACCCATGAGTGTCCTACTTTTTGATGTGATAACATTAGAGCAATATACTTACGCTCAAATTTGGTTTTTCAAATTTGGCTTTTCAAATTTGGCTTTTCATGCTAGGACTATATAAAACTTGATCATCACTTTATCTAAGATCAAGTGCAACATGGAAATATTCAAATACAATATATATCAAGTAAAAATCAAGTAATTGGCATTATGTCGAAGCCGCTGGGAATCTAGTTGTTTGACAAACATAGATGCAAGTTGAGGGTTCAAATTAACCTACCTTTACTTCAAGGGGGAATGTACGATGGAGACTATTTATTGCATAGAATATTTTATCACTTATTTTATTATTATGTCTTGTTCATATCTTCTACTATTTTATGACCGTTTACTCCATACAAGGCTTTTCTTTAATTTTCTTTTTCTTTTTGTTTTGCTTATTGTTGGCATTAACTTTACTCCATAAAAGCCAGCTATTTGATGTGTTAATGGGAGATGTGCTCTCAAAGTGTAGCACGCATTTTGTATGTTATTGAGCTATTTAATCATAAACTAAAGAAAGAGTGGCTGTTGATTAGAATGAAAGGGATCCAACACCATCACATGCTCCCTCCATTTCTATTAATAAATTGTATTATGTCTTCTTCACATTATAATTATATCAAAGGAAGTCATCCTTCAACAGAGAATCTAAACAAAGACTTGATGAGAATGATCTGTTATGGAAGTAGTTTCAGTATGGAAAGGGGACAGCATTAACACTTTGTATTACATAATTTACAAAAATAATAATTTTAAAAATTCAACATAAATTTACTTTTAAGTTTATTTTAATTTCTAAAAAGATTTACTTTCAAGTTTATTATAAATTTACACAAAAAATCATTAATTTTACAAAAGAAATTGTTATTTTTATAAAGACATGGAAAAGTCATCCTCTATTCAAGAAAATTATTAATGCAAGTTGAGGTAGGATATGGATTCATTGATCAAAATCCTTTATCCACATAACAAAATTCTGCAAATGAAAATGAAAATCAAATCAAAAAAAAAAATTTGTCATCATTGTAGCTTTCTTCAATTGATTCTGCAATTTCAACTTTCATTTTTCTTATTTTTAGTCTCATTTTTGAATTGTAATTGAAATTTGAATGTCCTTCAATGATTCCCTATTCAGTAAAAGTTGATCTTTGCACTATTCTACAATGATAGTTATATCAAATTACTGAGAGTTATAACAAATTAAGTATCATTTTTTTTTCTTTGGATATTTTACTTGTATTTTTGCTTCACTTCTAATCAAACTTTTTGACATGTATTGATATGATAATAAAAAATAAAATCTTTGTAATATCATTGTTCATATCAGCATTGCATCATCTTATTTTATATCATATATGATTACTGGAATTTGTTACTTTTTT
>CANYBF011474496.1:0-12656 GCA_948192965.1 Dalechampia spathulata | reverse complement strand
ATTACTTCGTCCCACTCGTCAAGAGATTGGAGTATAATATCAATTTTTAATGGAGAAATGAAATCTGTTCGATTTGTTTATGTTGAGGTTGAAAAGTAACCAACAAATTTACAGAAAATTTACCTGAAACTCGGTCTGGAGGGATTGCAGAAACCCATAATCCCAAATAGAATGTTGGTAATTTCCAGATCGCCTGGTCAGACCTGGTTTTGAAATTTTGGGATGGGCTGCCATGCATCCAACTGAGAGAGCGACGCAGCCAATGTCTGGTAATCCAAACTGTCTTCGGCTTGGCAATTTGGTATTCACTTGGATATTACACACATAAGGTATTTATAATGTTCCAATTCTATTAGACCACAAGAAATATGTGATGCTTCAAAGTATACCGAATCTTAAATTACTTTTTATTAAGGAATATATTTTTATATTAAGGAATGTATTTTTATCATTAATGTAAATAAATGTTTAAATAGGAATATGTTTAAATAGGAATAGAATTCCACAATAGGTGGATCACTTTGTATTGCCCTGATTTATGGAGAAAAGTTCTCCACGATCCTGTATATAACCTTGTATGCGTGCTGTGAATAAAACATATAGTTTTACCAGAATCCTTTCTCTGCTTCCAATCAACATCAATTCGTAGTTATTTTATATGGTATCAGAGAATTAGGGTTCCAAATAACATCATGTCACAAGCAGCAGAAAACAGCAACAAGAACCAGACGGGGGTCATGGATCCGATGAACTCCTATTACGTTCATCATTCAGATCAGCCTGGTTACACGCTAGTCTCCACCAAATTAAACGGTACCAATTATCAATCCTGGAAAATGGCAATGACACACGCACTCACAGCAAAGAAGAAACTTGGATTTGTCGATGGCACAATAGAACAGCCATCTTCAACCGATGATCCAGCAAACTTTGAATTATGGAATCAATGCAATTCAATGATCCTCTCATGGCTGAGTCATTCGATCGAACCAGACATCGGAGCAGGAGTGGTTCATGCCAAAACCGCACGTCAGATTTGGGAAGACCTTCATGACCAATTTGGGCAAAAAAACGCACCAGCCATATATCAAATTCAAAAGGCAATATCAACCACATCGCAGGGAACAATGTCGGTGGCCTCCTACTACATCAAAATCAAGACATTATGGGATGAACTCGAACTGTATCGATCTCCCATAATCTGTGACCATACCAAGGAACATCAAGATGAAAAGGAAGAGGACAAACTAATGCAATTCTTAATGGGTTTAAATGATTCGTTCAAAACAATCAGATCTAATATTCTTGTTATGAGCCCTTTACCCAATGTTCGTCAGGCGTACTCCTTAATTATACAAGAGGAGACACAACAGAAAATGGTCCCAGATCCTGAGGAAAATTTTTCCATTGCAGCTGCCATACAGAATCGGTCTTCAAACTATAAATCATCAAAGGGTAAGAATTGTGAACACTGTAACAAGCCTGGTCATACCATAGATGAGTGTCGTACTCTGAAATTCCATTGTACATTCTGTGACAAAAGAGGACACACAGAAGATAGATGTCGGATAAAAAGCGGAACGTGGAATTCGAGTGGACGTAACACACAGCATCAGCGATATAGCAAAGGCAATGGGCGAGGAACATATCTGTCCGCTAACATGACTGAATCATCTCAGCCGATGCAGAATAATACCGAGACTGATGAAAATATGGTTCAAGGCTTCACTACAGATCAGATACAGCAGTTGGCAAAGGTTATTGCCATGATCAACAACAACTCTGGTAAAAATGAGGTTTTTGCAAACGCGGCAGGTCTGTTCACTCATAATTCTTCCATTTATTCTATTTTCACAAAACCTTGGATCTTGGATAGCGGGGCAACCGACCACATATCATCAGATTCACATCTCTTCACACACACCTCACTA
The DNA here is from genome assembly GCA_948192965.1 of Dalechampia spathulata. Taxonomy (NCBI): domain Eukaryota; kingdom Viridiplantae; phylum Streptophyta; class Magnoliopsida; order Malpighiales; family Euphorbiaceae; genus Dalechampia; species Dalechampia spathulata. The sequence goes on along the minus strand of CANYBF011474496.1, from coordinate 10,725 downwards.
TCATCTCTTCAAAGTGTCAATCTGCCCACAGGCTCAACTGCAACCATTGAATCAATGGGCACGATCAATTTCAACAACAATATCACTCTTAAAAATGTGCTTTGTGTTCCTTCTTTTAACCTGAATCTTATGTCAGTTAGTAAAGTGACTAGTACATTGAATTGTTGCGTTGTTTTTTTTTCAAATGGTTGCGTTTTGCAGGACTTGGCTACGGGGAGGACGATTGGCTTGGGTAAACAACACGGAGGTCTGTACTACATGACACCATTGAATCCAAAGTCATTTCAAGTTTCTCATATTCCCGATTTGTGGCATAAGCGCCTTGGACATCCGTCTCCAGCGCGTTTAAAGTTAGCTTCGTCATTATTACCTTTCAATAAATATTCCATTTCCGATCATAGTAATTGTAGTGTTTGTCCTAGAGCCAAACAAACCCGGTCACCTTTTCCATTAAGCTCAATAAAATCACATTCTCCATTTGATTTATTACATTGTGATATTTGGGGCCCACATAAAACCCCAACACATTCAGGGGCACGATTCTTTCTTACTATTGTTGACGATTTCACTAGGTGCACATGGGTATTTCTCATGAACCAAAAATCTGACACACGACACATTTTAGAATCATTTATCACATTCGCACAAAATCAATTTCGTGCCTCAGTCAAAACTGTACGGGTTGATAATGGCTCGGAATTCCTTACCATGCGAGATTTTTTCATCAAAAAAGGCATAGAGTGTCAACGTACTTGCGTTTATACTCCGCAACAGAATGGAGTAGTAGAGCGTAAGCACAGACATATTCTAAACACAGCACGAGCATTGTTATTTCAATCACATTTACCTCTGGACTTTTGGGGTGATTGTGTTCTTACTGCAGTATACCTCATTAACCGCTTGCCTTCACCTATCCTACAAGAAAAATCTCCCTTTGAACTTCTCTACAACCGGCCTCCATCCCTTTCCCACCTAAAAGTATTCGGATGTCTATGCTATGCCACTGTTGTCTCCCCTAAACAGAAATTTGATTCCAGAGCTCGACGATGCATTTTTGTTGGTTACCCACAAAACCAAAAAGGATATAAACTCTTCGACATCGCCAACGGGACTTTCCTTGTCAGCCGGGACGTCACGTTCCACGAAGATACATTTCCATTCTTTTCTCACTCAATTTCCGCATCCGACTCGCCAGCTGTCTTGCCAACTTTAGTCACTGACTTGCCAGAATCCACTCTTCCTATCACGGATTCTCCGCCATCCAATTCAGCACACACTGAAAATTCGTCCATATCAGAAATTCCCGTCGCATCAGAACCAAATTCCCCAGCAATTCCGTCACCTTCCGTACGACGTTCAGATCGTACCAAAAATCCACCTTCTTGGCATCAAGACTACGTGATGGGGTCTCAAGCCAATTGTTCTAACCGTGACCAAGGCTCCCCACAAGCCACCAGGTATCCCCTTCACCATTTTCTCTCTTATTCCTGTTTTTCTCCTACACATCGCACCTTTTTAGCTCACATTACAGACATCCAAGAACCCACTACTTTTGCCCAAGCTGTTCTTGATCCAAAATGGAAACAGGCTATAGACGAGGAGCTCACAGCCCTGCAGCTTAACAACACTTGGACTATCACCTCCTTGCCCACCGGACACAAACCCATTGGATGCAAATGGGTGTTTAAAATCAAATACAAGTCTGATGGCAGTATCGACAGATATAAGGCGCGCCTCGTCGCCAAAGGATACACACAAATTGAAGGCATTGACTACCATGAGACCTTCTCGCCTACAGCAAAACTTACCACCCTCAGATGTCTTCTCACTGTCGCAGCCACAAGACATTGGTTTATTCACCAATTAGACGTACAAAATGCTTTTTTACATGGCAATTTGCATGAAGTTATTTATATGGATTTGCCACTAGGCCATCCTCGACAGGGGGAGAATATAGTGTGTCGACTCAACAAATCCCTATACGGCCTTAAGCAGGCCTCACGGACATGGTTCTCCACATTTGCTAATGTGATCAAGTCGGCTGGGTATCAACAGTCTAAAGCAGATTACTCGTTATTCACAAGGCATCACGGTTCCTCCTTCACTGCCATCCTAATATACGTCGATGATATTCTTCTGACCGGGAATAATCTAACAGAAATGCAACGTCTCAAAACATACCTACTTCGACGTTTTCGCATTAAGGACCTTGGGGACCTAAAATATTTCTTGGGAATTGAATTCTCCCGTTCTCAAGCTGGAATCTATATGTCACAACGAAAATATGCTCTTGATATTTTGCAGGATACAGGGTTGACAGGTGCTCGCCCGGCTAAGTTTCCAATGGAGCAACATTTACAGCTTACTCCAGATGATGGCGAGCTATTGAAAGAGCCATCCAAGTATAGACGTCTGATTGGAAGATTGATATATCTCACAGTTACACGACCTGATATAGCATTCTCAGTCCGCACATTAAGTCAATACATACAAGCTCCACGACGACCACATTGGGATGCAGCAATTCGCATCTTGAGATATATTAAAGGTTCACCAGGACAAGGGTTATTACTATCTTCCAAGAATAACCTTGCACTGCAAGCCTATTGTGACTCCGACTGGGGTGGCTGTCGGACTAGTCGAAGGTCAGTTTCAGGATATTGCATATTCCTCGGATCATCTATTGTTTCATGGAAATCAAAGAAACAAACGAATGTCTCAAGATCTTCAGCAGAAGCAGAGTATCGTGCAATGGCAAATGTATGTTTGGAGTTAGTCTGGCTACGGTATATATTGCAAGATTTGAAAGTATCATGTGATGTACCGACACCATTATTTTGTGATAATCAGGCGGCGCTACATATTGCTGCAAATCCAGTGTTTCATGAACGCACGAAGCATATAGAGATAGACTGTCACATTGTGCGAGAAAAATTACAAGCTGGAATCATAAGCCCTTCGTATGTACCAACACGTTACCAACTTGCAGATATTTTTACGAAGGCATTGGGTAAGGATCAATTCTTGACATTACGACACAAGTTGGGGGTTCATGATCTTCACCTACCAACTTGAGGGGGAGTATTAAGGAATATATTTTTATATTAAGGAATATATTTTTATCATTAATGTAAATAAATGTTTAAATAGGAATATGTTTAAATAGGAATAGAATTCCACAATAGGTGGATCACTTTGTATTGCCCTGATTTATGGAGAAAAGTTCTCCACGATCCTGTATATAACCTTGTATGAGTGCTGTGAATAAAACATATAGTTTTACCAGAATCCTTTCTCTGCTTCCAATCAACATCAATTCGTAGTTATTTTATATAATGAAATAATTATATAACATATTCATTAATATTATATATTGAATATATTTAAACAAATATATTATTAAACATACATAAATTTACATGTATCTATTATATTTCTTCATTACAAGTAAAGATGGATATCCAGTCATCTATACATTAAGATAATGATTAAAATGTCCAAATTTCATAATGAAAATTAGATATTAAAATAAAAAATTAAAATTTAGAATATCAAACATCAGAATTTGGATTTAAGATGGAACAATGAATTATATTATTAATAAAGAATTTTAAAATTTAATTAATTTTTCATATAATTTTAAATAATGTATTAATTATATTTTTTATTTATAATTATTATTGTAAATTATAATATAATGATAATTATATTATAGTATATAAGCGATGATGTTCAGACTTCATAGAAACCATTATATAAATTTCAAAGGTAAATTTTCATCTATCTCAATTTAAAAAATGGTACATAAAATTCCAACGAGTTCTAAATGGAATAATTCAAAATGTTAGTCATCTTATTTTATTGTATTTACCTAAAGTTGATTTTGAATTATATTGATTTATATATATAATAAAATGTAAAGTTAATATAAATCTAATTAAATTAATTAATCACATCAAAAATTTGATTATCAAATATTTAATACATAAATAAACTATTATCAAGAAAAAATGGATGACAAATAATGAGAGATGACTAGAAGATGAGCTTGAGATTATGAATTGGATCACCACATTGCTCGACCAGCTAGCAACATGGACAGGATGCTTGAAGGTATTCATTCCTCTATCAGTAACACAAAATATCAATGATAGTTTGTTAGAGCTTATGATGGAAGAGGAGGTTAGAGCAACGGTGTTTAAGCTTGGGGCATGTAAATCTCCTAAACCAAATGGTTTCTCGGGAGTTTTTTATAATAATTTTTGGTAGAACATCAAAAGTTATATATGTAAAGTAGTTCAACAATGCATGTCCTCTCTACCAAGTAAACCATATAAATATTATGCTAATTCTGAAAGTTCATTCTCCTATTTCTGTTGATCAGTATAGACCAATAAGTTGTTGTAATTTCAATTATAAAATCTTCTTTAAGGTGATAACTAACAAGCTCAGGCCTTTCTTAGATTATGTTAATTTCTAAAAATCAATTATCTTTCATCCCAAGCCGAGCTATTCAGGATAATATCTTATTAGTGCATGAAGTCTTTTGTAAAACCCCTATATTTTATAAGATGGGATAATATGCAATATATTGATATTGATGTTATATGTATATATGTGAATTTTAAAAAATTATGTTATAGGTATGGACGTAAACTAATTAATTCATGTAATTATTAATGAATTTATAAATGTTATCTTATTTATAGAGTAGAATGTTTAATTATAAATTATTTAGGTTGGATTAATTTATTATTGGGTTAATAATATTAAGTTTAAATTATTTTAATTATAATAAATAATAAATAAATAATTTAATATAATTAATATAATAAAAAATCATGCATGCGCACACACTCACATTGATAAAAGAAAAGGAAAAGAGAGAATTTGACCGCAATAGAGAAAAGGAAAATAGAATTGGAAAAAGGAAAATTAATTTAAGGATGATGTAGTATTTTAGGGTGAAATTGTTGATTAATGATTGAATTTTTATATTGATAATTGATGAGTTGATATATTTTGAGATGATTTAATCATGCAAATGTTATGTGTAAATTAGGTATTTTGTTGATCTTAAAGAAGTTATTTAATGGGTGTATCTTGAGAATTAAATTAATGTTATATCAAATTATGTATCTTAGGTATATGCAATGAATATTAGATCATAAGGATATATTATTTCAATTAATTGTATGATGTTTAAGTTGAAGTAGAATTTGTGATAAATTTGTAAAATTTATAACTTGAATTACACGCATGATACTTTGGTAAATTTTTGATATGTCCTGGATTAGCAAGTCTAGTTTTCATAATAAAAATTAGAGGATAATCTAACAATTAGATCTTAAGTTATAAATTATTCTTTAAAAAACTATTTATGGTAGACTACATATTGGCTATTTGGGAAATTAAGTTAGGAACTTCATTATACGATCTTAGATGCATATAAAACTTTGTGAAACATAAATAGTTTATGCTAGTTCAATTTAGAATTTGGTTTAATTTTTATCATCATTAAATGCTTGTGAGGAGTTATATAAAATATATAGATATGGATTTTAATTATGTAATCTTATTAATGAATTATATAATGATACATGCAACATATTTAATATTATGTATTTAATTAAATAATATAATCTTTACAAATGAATTATTTTAATAGTATTATAATATACTTGGATGAGTGGGATTAAATGGTATTAAAATTGGTTGGTAGTTAGTTAAGGAAAGTTAGATTTTATAAAAAGAGAATATTGTGTAGTTAGTAAATGTATTATTATTGCAAATGTATAAAGAAGATTATATTATGTGTTAAGTGTTGGTTTGGAAGGTATCAAAGGGGTGCCTAATATGTGATCATTAGATATTCGTGCCTACTTATATGTGAGGGTTATACATGTATATTCTAATCAAATTAAATATATATTACTTGATAACATGTTTGTGTATATGATGTTTGCCTAGAAGTTAGGGACCCATTGATTACTTATTTGTTTATATGCCTTACATGATTGTCTTATGTTTAATGTTATGTTGAATATGTATTTGATACTTATTAATAATGTTGAAAGCTTATGTTATGATTGTGGTGATGAATGTTGTGTTGTGATATAAATATTTGTATTAAAAATTATGTTGTGAATATGGTTAAAAACTTGATTTAATGATGTGTTTGAATTCTTGATTCTATCATCATATATTACAAGATTATAAGTTATATGATTACAAAATTACAAGGTATTATATTACAAGATTACATAGTTACAAGATACAAGATATAAGAATTATTATTACATGATATAAGTACATGTGGTTGAGTGTTCTATAAGTAATGTAACTTATGTTATTGGTGTCATTTATTTGGATGTGGTGAATTGAGTTATACATGATATTTGAAGTTATGATTTGGTGTGAAGGTAATGTATTGTGGGTGGGGCTTTCATCGTGACCCAGAGCAAGGCTTGTAATAGATGGCACCACGGGCCTGCTTAGAGAAAAAGTGCAGTCTTCTTGAAGGGCTACCTCAAGCAATAAAATGGATCTGATGAAGGTCATAAGATGGAGTCACCACTGAATTATTCTGGATTTGGTTCAATTGATCTATAGCACGAGTGCTAAGTCAAACCCTTCAAAGATGGGTTCGAGTGGTGAAGATCTATTCTCTCAGATTTTCAAATTTGATTTTACCATTTTAGTCAGGTTACTTGTCTTAAGCAAGCGAGCATTCATAAGCATGAATAAAGCATATACATGATATAGCATTGCAACAATTATAATAGATGTATCATGATATAATCATGGCATGAATGAATGACATGGTATCATGATATGATAATCATGGTAAATATAGCATGTGAAATGACATGACATAATCATAACATATGAGATAACATGACATAGGCATGATATGTGAAGAATGACATGAAATATGAGAAATAACATGACATAGACATGACATATGAAGAATGACATAACATAAGCATGATATATGAGAATGATATAGTATAGACATGACATATGAAAATGATATAGTATAAACATGACATGTGAAATGATATAGCATAGACTTGACATGTGAAGAATGACATGTCATAAGTATGACATGTGAGCAATGACATATCATAACATAGACATGACATATGAAAGATAACATGACACAAACATAACATGTAAAAAATGATATGATATAAGCATGATATGTGAAAGATGACACAATATAAGCATGATATATGATAGAAAACATGGTAATATGACATGGCATCATAATAAAGCATAACAATATAATAAGACATAGCAACATGAATAAAATAATAATGATCCAAAGAAAGTGATTGAGAGAGATAGGGGATACACAATGAATAATGCTAACATACATGTAAAAGGAAAACTAATAAAATAGAGGCTTATTTTATTATAAAGGATCTTCAATGATACAAAAATCTGAGACATTAAGCAATATATGCTTTACTCAGGAAAACAACTTCGGACAGTATTAGCCAAAATACATGAATAGAAAATGCAAACAAGCAAATAATATTAGACAACAAAGAGAAATATGAGACATGTTTGACCAATTTGATACCATATAAAAGCATGAATCAAGGGTCAAAGTTCAATGAATGAAATGGTAACACTCATAAAAATGCAATATTAAACACGAATCAAGTCATGAAAATTATTAAAATAATCAATTTTAGGTAAAAGTTCTTAAGAACATAATTGAAAGATTCTAAGATCATATGAGACATCAGTTAGAAATAAATTAACATCTAATTAAGCTCAATCATGTCAAGTGACAAATAAAACATAATTAAATAACATTTAATTAAGAAATTCAAGCAAATTAATTGATTTAATGGCTAAATGAATGAAAATTGATCATAAAAAATGAAATTAGATGACTTTAATATCATTTACACATCAACTAGAGATGATTCACACATCCAATCCAAATCCAATCACATCAATTGCAATAAAATAATAAATTAAAAAGGCCTTTAACTTGAAAATTAATTTTGTAGTCAAAATTAATCAAATTGAAGTAATATTTGATGAATTCATATTATCATGATTACTATGAAACTTCAAATGTTATTGAAAATTTTGATTTGCATAAAAAATGAGTGAAACCGAGTGAAAAATCACAAAACAATGAAAATTTGGTAGCTATATGTGTAGCATATAACATAACATGTGCAACATGTACTAAAAAAGGAGATTATATGCATAGTATGTAAGGTGATGTATGCCATATATGATTGGATGTAAGCCACACATAACAAGCAGAAATAAAGCAAAATGAGGTTTTATGCAAAAACATGAAAGTAATCACAAATCCAAGTAAATATGTGACTGTTACAGATCATTCTAGTTACAGGAAAGCTAATAATGCTATTGCTACATTCATGATTGAAGCCAATCAATTAAAAATCAATACAAAATTACGAACTCATTAAGAGAAAAGAAAAGAGGGAGGAAGAAGCATTCCAACTCTCACCAATGAGATTGAGCCTTAATCTTAATTCCAAACAACTTTAGAGAGTTTAAGTGAGGATTAATTAATCTTTAATCATAATTAATAACTTAATCAAGTGTTTAATTAAGTAAAAAGTGATTTTAGCAGAGTTTGACCTCAATTAATGAATTTCAGACCTTCTTCCTATAAGCATAAGAGTTATATTTATAGGTATGGGCTAAGTGTTACCAAAAATGAGCTAGCAATATGGGATTCTATAAATTTTACAAGTGATGTGCACAACATATAGTGTCATATGCATAACATATAGTGTAGAAAAGTGTTATATATGTAACATATAATAGTATATGAACAACATATCAGAGAAAACACCCTACATATGCCTTATAATCTAGGCACTTAGGGATATGTGCCATATGCCTAATAGTCCTCATTCATGCTAAAAAGGCATGGTAATATATGAAGCATGTTAGATTTACATAGGAAAAGGTCATGCACCATGTGCATCTCAACTGAATATATGCAGCATGTAGCATTGTATGCTCCGCACATCAAAAAATGCATGTTATGTGCTTTGCCTTCTACAAGTAAAATGTAATGTACTTTGTATGTCCAAAGCACTCGTTGGAGGCTAAAAGACATATGTGTAAATCATGATCGATAGTGGAAACCTGTACCAAGTTAAATTGAAGAAAACCCAAAGTTGCAGTATGTAGGTGAAAAGTCAGGGTTTACATGTATGTGGTTACATGATCATTCTACTATTATTTATGGTTGTTTTGTATATCAACTTATTTGTTTACTTATCTAATTATTTTATTTGATTGTTTGGATGTATTTTATATATTATATATATTTTTATGTCTATTGTATAATCGATATTAGTTTAATTAAATTAATGGTAGGTTAGTTCCCTGCTTCATATAATTTCACACTGCGCATGTGGAAGCTTACCCTTTATAATTTCAAATTTTACAGGTTATTTCTACTAGAAACAAGCTACCTTCCTTCTTCCAACTTCGCTTCAAGGTTTAAATAGTTCATTTTCATTTAGGTTTTCCTTCTTAGTTGATTTCTAAATAAGTTTTGGGTTTGAACTTATAGTTATAAATCCTTGGACATACATTGTATAGATATACAACATATGTTCACCCTTTACAATCTCAATTTTTAGATCATGACATCTTCCATAATCTTAGGATGAATAAGCATCCTTCAAAGTTCAATATGGCTATCAAGTTAGATATCTTTAAAGCCTATCATATTGTCAACTGGAGTTTTCTTAAGCTCATGCATAAAATGAGATTCCACTCCTATTTTGTTAAACTTATCATGTAATGCATTAAGTCAATATCTTTTAAGATCATGGTTAATAGTTTTCCATCCCCTATTTTTAAACTTGGTCGAGGGTTACATCAAGGGGATTTATTATCCCCATATCTCTACCTTTTTATTACTAATGCCCTTTCTTATTTTATTTATAAGGAGGTAGAAGCTAGTCACTTGAAAGGGCTAAGATTGAATATAAGGTGTCTTATACTGATATATATATTTTTTATTAATGACACACTTCTATTTAGTCAAGCCTCTATTCAAGAAGCTTAATCACTGTTGAATGTTCTACATTTTTATGTTACTACCTCGAGACAATCTATAAATTTTTTTATAAATCTAATATTTTTTTTAGTGTTTATTCACCCCAACATCTTAAGAATGAAATGTTGCTAATTTTACAAATGAAGGAGATGCTTGGTTCATCTAAGTATCTTGGCTTACTGTTAGTTTAAGAGAAATCTAAATGCAGGCTCTAGCATTCTTAAAGGATAGAATTTAAGCTAAGATACAAGGATGGAAAATAAATTCTTATCCTTAGTAGGTATAGAGATCCTCCTTAAATCTGTGGTCACTACCATTCCTAATTATACTATATCCTATTTTTTTTTACTTAAGGCTTTTTATGATAAGCATTGTGTTAAGTATAATGGGGGTTTAGGTTTTAAAGACCTTAAATTGTTTAATCTTTCACTTTTAGTAAAACAAGGGTGGAGGATAATGTCCAATTAGGACTTAATAATGGCTAAGTGTCTTTGTAACATCTTGATTAGACGACTGCCTCCACAACCTAACACGAGACCTTTCCAGCATGCTTTGTCCTCACTCACATGCTTCCCGAGAAAACTTCCCAGGAGGTCACCCATCCTATAATCGCTCCATGTCAAGCACATTTAACTATGGAGTTCTTA
>CANYBF011474492.1:0-12479 GCA_948192965.1 Dalechampia spathulata | reverse complement strand
CCCTCCTTCAAGCAAGTCAAATTTCATGCTCATAATGCATTTTGAGGCTTGCAATTATTTGTTTGAGTTGGCTTCAATTCAAATCAAATCTCATGCTCATTGTCTACTATATTTATTAACAATCAAAAACTTAATATTTGAATTCTCAGTTATATATCCAAGATTTGGATTATTAAATTGATTCATTAGGTCTAATAACTGTCAAACTCTTTTAGAAAACCAATCCATAGCTTTGTTTTCCCAAATCATAAAGTCCTTTTTTACTTAACTCAATTGGACTATTTCTAGTTAATTAAACTGATGACTCAATCCAAGTAAATTTGTAATTATTAATATTTTAAAAATGTATATTATATATGAATATTAATTATTTAATTTATTATTTTTTATAATTTATTGCAATATAAAATGATAAAATTATGCAACAACGTATGGTTTTAATATTTGTGATATTTTATTCTATAGTATTTGTTGAATATTTATACATGAAATACAAAAGATGAAAATGGGCTAATGAACTAATGGGCCTTCATAGGCCTTATACGGAGTGCCATATGTAAAAACACTACATATTAACAAAGACCCCTCGATTTACTCTAAGAACATTATTCCAGAAGGTCTTCTCGTGTTCCTCTCCTCGTGTTCCACTCCTAATTGCCTTCGTCTTCTTCTATCATACCCTAAAGTCTTTTCATCTTTAATCTTCATTGAGCTTGAGCCACCGTTCACTAAGCCACCATTCACTGAGCCACTGTCAATCATTAATCCACATACTTCTTCACTCCCCCTATAAGATGGAAACAGTGATTGAATTGACGTTTGCATCTTGGCCAATAAACTTTGAAACTGGAAAGCGTTGAGGGATTTGGTGAACAGATCTACTAACTGTTGATCCAATCTGACATGAATGGGAGCAATAAACCCAGCTTTTGTTTGGTTGCACACTATATGGCAGTCAATCTCGATATGTTTGGTTCTCTCATGATATACTGGATTTGCTGCAATATGAAGCACAGCCTAGTTATCATAGAAAAGAGGAATGGGTCTTTGAACCGGGATCTCCAAATTAATAAAAAGGTACGATAACCATTTTAATTAACAGATAGTCTTTGCCATGCTACGGTACTCTGCTTCAGCTGTAGATCTACTCACTGTTGCCTATTTCTTTGTTTTCCATGATATGAGTGCTTTTCTCATAAAGATGCAGTATCCTGTAAGAGACTTCCTTGTTTTTTTACAGGCAGCCCAGTCAACATCACAAAAAGCTGATATTTTCATTTCGTTATCTGCAGGAAAAAACAAACTGTCACACCCCGACCCAAGACCCGAGGGATGACGACATGATCCCGTAGCATAACCATCGCTTTCTCGTCTCAGGAAAACAACAATTATACTACAAGGGATTTTAACCTCTAATGCTCGTATGAAAATCCAAATAAACATAAAGATATAAAGACATACAAAACCCTGGATATATACATACATGGATTCTTATACAATACATTTAGTATACTGCCAACTCCTAATACAAAAGGGTCTATGCACAAATATACAAGCTGCAGGACTCTGTCCAGAAGTCCAAGACACGAATCAGCTGCTATATCTCTACTTCCGCTGCTCACCCTCTGAACTCGGACCTACGTTCATCAAATGATAAACACTGAGAATAATCTCAGTGGTGCTAGGAACACATAACATGTCATATCACATATATCCACATGCATCCATCATACGGCCAAGCATACGGCATACAGCCTATTTTAAGGCACACAGCCCAAACATCAGTAGTACAAGCAATATCAGCAATCTCTACCTTTCACATGGTATACGGTCTATCACACAATCATGAATGCTCCACAATCCATCATACAATGCACTCACCCTCGGTTTGGTGTCTCTCGCATTCTTTTAGGAGTATCGCTTACCCCTTCACCATATTGATCAATACCGGCACTTCTCGCACCTATAAGGCATCTCACCCCTTCACCATATTGATCAATACCGGTACTTCTCACACCTGTAGGGCAATACTCCATTCATATCAATTGGTACCTCTCATACCGTGATACATCTTATATCATCATATCGCCACCTTTATATCATCCCCCCACCATGTCATGCTATGCCATCATTCATTATGCATGCATAAGTCTTATAAAGCAATCCTATAAGCCAAACATCCAATAATCACAAGGCACGTTCCTTCCCGGAACCAAAAGCCACACATACGTTCCTTCTCGAAACCTAGAGCCATAAACACAAGCATCAAAAGCATAATCCAGCACAATCATAGGGGATTCAATCCTCGAGCATCAGCTCTAGGCTTTACAGGGCCATAAAACAAGAAGGAAAGAAATTAGCCATCACACCCAATAACACCTAGCACAAACCTGACGAAAGAAGACTGCTAACTCTAGCCCGTGATCCCATCGCTAACCAGCTCTAGCTTTAATTGCAAGCTCTCGCCCCTTCTCGTAGCCTAGAAATCCCTCTCCTGGTGTTTCTTAGGGTTTTGAGACGTTTGGGAGAGTGAAGGAAGAGAAAACAGAAGAAAAAGGCTTATTCTAAGCTATTAAAAAGTCCAACTTAAGTCGCGTATGGCTGTACCACCACCCGTACGCCCGTACCAACTTAAAAAGCCTGACAAACCCAACTTCCTGTGAGTTACGGTACACCCATACCACTCAAAAGTTCTTGAAAAACCTAAATTCCTGCAAGTTGATGTACGGCCGTACAACCCTCTAATACACCCGTACGACCTCCAGGAGCCCTAGCCCCCTCATCTGCTCTGTTTGGTACGACCGTACGAAACCCCGTACGCCTGTACCACACTCCACACTCCTCTTCTCACCCTCTAATACTCTCCCGAGCCACCTGAAACACGCATAAAACACACACCACACATGCATGCCATCATGCACACACCTAACACATACAAATACACAGCAGAACATGTCATCACGACGTACATACAAGCATACATACACTGCACATATGCAAGCAATCGTACCAAAACATGTATACATACATGTATACATCCAATCAAGCATACATAAAATACTAAAACTCCTAGAGGGTCAAACATGGATGTAACACAAACCATTGTGTGGAGTTCCTTTTAAATATTTGACTACGTGCAACACAACTGAATGATGACTTTAACGTGATGTTTGCATATGCTGGCTCAACTACTGAGTTGCATGCATTATGTCAGGTCTCGTTAACCCCAAATACAAGAGTTTACCTACTAATCTTCTGTAAGTCTCTGGATTTTCTAACAGTTCTCCTTGATCCAGATCTAAAACTTATCCCTTTAGTAGTGGAAAATTAGATGGTTTCACCCTTTCCAGACCAACCTCAGTCACTAAATCATTAACATACTTCTTTTGATGAACAAACATCCATGTCTTAGACCTTGACACCTCTAGTCCCAGAAAAGACCTGATAGAACCTAAGTCTTTTATAGTATATGCTTCATCCAAGAACCTTTTGATGGCCTGTATTTGTGGCAACTGTGGTCCTGTGATCAAAATATCATCTACATACACTAGTAATGTGATAAAATTCTCTTCAGTACCATGAGTAAAAAGACATGTATCATTATAGGATTGCTGAAAGCTAAGTTAAGTAGCTTTTATGTTAATTCTCTATTCCCCATCTGCTTGCTTGTTTTAATCCATATTAAAATTTTGACCAGTCTGTAATATTGTCCTGTTTTTACTTTCAGGTAGCCATATGAGGGCTTCATGTACAACTCCTCTTCAATGCGCCCATGTAGATAGTCGTTGTTAATATGCAGTTATTGTACTGGCCACCATTTTGAGGTTGCTAAAGCCAAAAACAATATGACTGTGATATGTTTCGTGACTGGAGAAAAACTATCGTGGTAATCTATCCATAGTAGTTGGTTATACTCCTTTTCCACCAACCTTGCTTTATACCTTGCTACCGTTCTATTAGTATGATACTTAATCTTATATACCCATTTTGACTCAATTACTTTTTTTCCTTCTGGTAATGGTACTAATTCCCATGTTTTATTCTCCTCCAGGGCCTACAATTCTTCTACCATTGCCTTTATCCATCGCTCGTCCTTACTAGCAACTCAAAAATTAGATGGTTCTTAGTTAGCATGCACAAGAGCAATAATATTCAAATAGAATGGTATGAAGGTGGGAAAAGAATTGAATGGTTGAGGTTCGATTAAAGCTACAAAATCATTTAGCCAAGGAGGTCTCTGCCTATTCCTTTCACTCCATCTTACTGGTAACTCCCGTATCTCATGAATTATTTCATTTTGTTCTATACTTATATGATTTATATCCTCAAATATTACAGGAATTGGTACTTCCTCGGGAACAACACCTTTGGAACTCTTATAAGGAAATTATCCTTCATAGAACTTCACATCTCGTGAGATTATTACCCTCCTTTCAGCTAAGTCATACAGTTTATATGCCTTATAATTTTCTACTAGGCCTAGAAAAATGCATTTAATCGCTCTTGTGGTAAATTTTGTCTTATTTGGATCTATATTTATTGTGTAGCAAAGGCACCTATAAGTTTTAAACTATTCATAATATGGTTTTCTTCTGTGTAGTCTCTCATAAGGATTCTCCCAATCTAGCGCAACTGATGGCAACACATTTACTAACTGGGTTGCGTATAACACTACCTCACTCTAGAAAGAAATTGGTAATTTAGACTGAAACATCAGGGCCTTAACTATTTGAAGTAAGTATTTATGCTTTCTCTCTACCACCCCGTTTTGTTGGGGCGTATATGTGCAACTAAACTGCCTTTGAATGCTCTTCTCCCGGAGATATGAATTGCACATTTCATTTTTAAATTCTGTACCGTTATCACTTCTTATGATCTTAACATGTGTGTCAAATTTTTTTCTCTTGCTCGGTTATAAAGTCTCTTAACAGTTGATGCACCCTTTGTTTATCTCTAAGCATGTAAGTCCAAGTCGATCTAGAATAATCATCCATGATAGTTAAAAAAATATCTTGCACCAGTAAATGATTGTATCTCATATGGTCCCTACAAATCTACATGAAGAAGTTCTAGAACTGTATTGCTACTAATTATACTTTTTCCAAATGGCTTTCTTTCTTGTTTAGCAAAATGACATATATCACAATGAACAGGAAATGTTTCTTTACTAGCTAACAAAACTCCTATACGCAACAATTTTTCTTTTGATGCATGTTCCAGTCTATTATGCTACATCATAGCATTTACATGACTATTATTTATATTATTACATTTTTGTTCTCCTATTGAATCTCTTGACAGAATATAAAGACCTCCTTGCTATCTTGCTGTAGCTATTGCTTCATAGGTGGTAAGGTCCTGCAAAACACATTTATCTGAATGAAATATGAATGCTATATTGTTATGTTTTATTAGTTTACTAATAGAAAGAAGGTTATGATGAAAATTAGGTATGCATAAGGTCTCTCACAGGGTTATTTCTAGATGTAAGGTTATGCGGCCGGTACTCATGACATTCTGGTATTTACCATCTGGAAAATAAAATTTTGAATTTGTTATATTTGGTGGTCTAGGGTTTTTTAGATTGGTTGCATCATTGGTCATATGTGAAGTTGCTCCTATGTCTACTATCCAATCTCTATCCAGCTTAAGATTTGCTTTAAAAAATGATATAATAAAGGATTTTTACCTGCACTGTCGACTACTGATGCACATCCTGCTACCTCTTGTGTTTCGCCTCCTTGCATGTACTTTTGCATCTCCTGTTGAACTATATTTGCAATCTCTATAGTCCATATCTCCTTATGCATCTTGAGGGGTTCTTCCATGATAGCATTTGCCTTTTCCTTTTTCTTTTTAGGATTAATGAACTATTATGGATAGCCATGAATTCTGTAGCATGTTTCTTTGGTGTGCCCTGTCATGTTGCAATGGCTGCATTTCAGACTCGTCTTATCCCTGTGATAGAAGGTCCTTTATGTTTGATTACGTTGTGCTAATTGCATCCTTGCTGGCATGACTACAAGAGCTTGTGTGCCATGATACCTTGTCTGAACCTCCCTTTGCTTTTCTACATTTAGCACCATTGCATAAGCTTTATTAATACTAGGCAGAGGCTCCATAATCAGAATTTGATTCTTGACATGATTGTATCCCTCATGTAGTTCCATTAAAAATTGCATGACTCTATCACTGTTCTCAATACTTCTTATGTTTTCTGCATTCCCATAAATGCATGTCTGAGTTGGCCTAATACAAGAAAGTTCATCCCATAACTTCTTCAGTTTTATGAAATACATCATGACTGACATATCAGACTAAGTTAAGTTGCTCATTTCTCTTTTAATCTGATACATTAAAAGACCATTACTCTCTCGAAACCTTTCCTTTAACTCATCCCAAAGTGCTTTTGAAGAAATAGAATAAATGAAGGACTCGAGTAGATCTTTAGACAGTGAATTCAAGATCCAGGAGATCACCATTGAATTAACTTTCTTCCATTATGCATGTTCAGTAGTGTTTTCTTCTGGTTTAATAACATATCCATTGATAAAGCCTAACTTTTCCTTTACTTGTAGTGCAAGAATCATCGACCTGCTCCTAGGAATGTAGTTCTTGCTCTTGAGTTGAACGCTCACTAGTACTAATCCAGGTTGATCTGTGTTATTGAGTGAAATCAAGTTCGTGTTGGGGTTTTCTTGTTGCCGAGAAGATGCCATTGGAGGGAAAAAATAACAGAAAACTATTAGGGTTGTTGGTATTTTATAACCACTATGATACCATGCAAAATGTATGGTTTTAATATTTATGATATTTTATTCTATAGTATTTACTGCATATTTATACATGAAATACAAAAGATGAAAATGGGCTAATGAACTAATAGGCCTTATATAGAGCGCCATATGTAAAAACGCTGCGTATTAACAAAGACCCCTCGATTTACTCTAAGAACATAATTCCAAAAGGTCTCCTCGTGTTCCACTCCTAATTGCCTTCGTCTTCTTCTATCATACCCTGAAGTCTTTTCATCTTCGATCTTCATTAAGCTTGAGCCACTGTTCACTAAGCCACCATTCATTGAGTCACTGTCAATCATTAATCCACATACTTCTTGAAATTATCATGCAATAATATCTATAATTGAGCGAGTCTACATGTTACACATGATCTTTTGTTAATTTGTATATATATTAAACTTATTACAATATTTAAAAATATATGATTTTTTTATTTATTTAGTATAATTATAACAAAAATTATTATTTGATTTTGAAATAAAATTCATATCTTAAACAAAATTAATATTTAGATTGATACAGAATTAATTTTCTATTAAAAGTTACTCCCTTTCCCTCCAAATTGATGAGCAATTTATGCTCACGATCCCAACTTATATCTTTTTTTGTCCCTTAAATTTGATTTGTATCATCAAAATTTCTAAAATTTAATGTCATTCCCATGAAAGTTCTTCAATTGACATATAGACATAAAAACAAATATAACATGATTTGATATTCTAACATGAAAATGATGTGACAAAACAAACATAAAAAGATTATATCTTATAAATTTATAACATATAATTTAAATATATTTGTAAATAAAATTCTAATATACAATATTAATAAGCTTTATTGTTTTATTATGACTTATATTAAACTTATTTTATAATAAATAAAAATCTTCTGTATTATGCATAGTAGATTACAAAGAATCAACAGTCATGGATATCAAGGAAAATAAGAATTCTTCAATGCTTATTGAGGAAGTGAACTTCATTATTAAACTTGTCATTTAACCGTTAATAATTTTTTTTGATTGCTTGATTCATAGATAAAATATCTCGTGCAAGATTATTCAACAAAAAAAAATCTAAAATATATTATAGAATTAACTAATGTTTGAACTCATAATGATGCATTTTTTTCTAATTTATTACTATCAATTATAAATTTTCAAAAACCAAAATCCAAAATCCAAAAACTACTTTAATAATTTTTTTATAAAAAATATGAGATGCATTTAAAATGTCTATTTAGAAAAATGTTTAATGATTTTATTATACTTACATTACAATAATTTTTTTTATATTTATCATGCCATGTCATTTCCATATTAGCATGTGAAGTTATAATATATTATTTTTTTGTTTATATGTCAACTAGATGATTTTATAGGAGAAATATTAAAGTTAAAGGATTTCTTTGATAGAAATTGAAGTAGATGGATTATGACAGGAAAATAATATAAGTTGAGGAACCTAAATTTACAAATATACTTTTAATTTTTCAAAAATTAAGAAAACTTAATTATCTTATTTAGAAAGGTAAATTTAAATATATTACTTTTATTATATTTTTACTTTAATTATGAGAGAAAAATTTTATATTATTATTAATTATCTCTTCAATTTTCAATGTGATTAAATAAGAGTATAATAGATGTTTAACATTATTTATCTTATTAAAATGATAAATAAGCTATAATTATTATTTTATCTTATCATTTTATTTTGTTCTATTATTAATATAATATTTGACCATGGTTAATCAGATTGTTGAAATTCAATGATTATCGGCTGAATAATCATATAAAACAACTGTAATTTATAAATGTTAGTATTGTAGTATTGAGTTATAATTCAAATCATAAAATAAAATAATGTATTGAGCAAAAATAAACATCAGTTACAAAAATAAATAAAAAATATATGCGAGTAAGACTAGTGGAATAAGAAAAATATTTTGTTGTTGTTGTTGTATTTATTTTACGTAATAATAATATAGTAATGTTTTTAGAGAATTAAGAAAAAAAACTAGCATTAATTGCATAATGAATTTTGAGTCAAAATTCAAAATAAGTGCAGATATATGTTTGATTTTGGGTTTGGTTTGATGTCATATGCATTAACCATGTAAATTTCTTAATGCAATTGCTCTCATATGACTGTATAAGAAATGAAATATCCAAAACTGTATAAGAGAGGTTTCAAAAGATTGAAGAAACTGCAACTTTTAGATATTTCTTGGAATAGCTTCAACAATTGTGACTTCTCATTTATTGCGACTCTTACATCACTTAAGACTTCGATTCTTAAGTGCAGCATCATGAGTGGGTATGTCTCTAGTACTGATAAATGATCTAGAATGACAAACTTTCTAATGTTATCTTCAAGTACTTCAATATGTAATCTACGCAAACATTTACTTTTCCTTTTATGTGTTTCAGAATTAGGTGATCTTAAGCAATTGAAAGTGTTAGATATAAGGGGAAATCAATTCAATGATACCCTATCAATCACGGGCAAGTTTTTACCCTATGTTATGTGTTATTTATATGTGACAATTTCATCTCCTTCAATTTTCTGCTTATAAAGAAGCATTTTAAGGCTATAACTCATATATATTTGATTTAGCTTTGAGTCAAATTTAGCATGTGTTCTCTACTTGGTGTTAAGATTTTGTTTGCTTAATTCTTTTAAAGAATTTATTTCATTTGTAAATAAATTTTCATTCATAATTTCAATATAAAAATTTTAAAATGTGTTTATTCTTTGCAAATGAATTCATTTTATTTGTAAATGAATTTATATGATTAATTTTAATTTCAATATAACATTTTATTCATTTTTTTTATAAAATGTTTTGCAGGATTATGTGAAATAGAAAACCTCCTTGCGTTGGGTCTTAGTTATAATCAATTTTCTAGTGTGATACCTTTATGTCTTAGTGGCTTAACTAACCTCAAAGTTCTTGATTGTTGGGAAAAACACATCGGCAATGCAATAAAATCACAAACACAATCCCAAATCTTTTTCCCTCTTCGTGCAATCAAAACTTATTGATCAATCACTAAATTAATCAACGATATCAAAATACGTAATTAGCCAAACAAACAATCACAAAATCAACACCAATAATTTTTATGTGGAAAACCCAAAACGGGAAAAACCACGGGACCGTAGCTACTTCAAACTTCCACTATAATCAAAATAATAGGATCAACAGGTTCATCTCTAGCTCAACTAGAGGTATACAACAAATCAACATAATAACAAACTCAATTGACGAATCAAATCATCAATAATAACAACAAAGAAAGTGTTAAGATAACTTTCCTTTCTTTTGGATCCCATAACCTGTAGCCAAACTCATCATCACCATAACCCAAGAAAATGCACTGCTTTGTCTTGTTATCAAGCTTAGACCTTTCATCTCTAGGAACATGTACAAATGCCCTACAGTCAAACACTCTCAAGTGTGCATAAGAAACATCTTTACCTTTCCATACTCTCTCTGGTACATCAAAGTCAAAAGGAACTGATGGAGAAAGGTTGATCATAGCCACTACAGTCTCCATTGCCTTACCCCAAAATGACTTAGGCAGCTTTGCATGAGAAAACATACATCTGATTCTTTCAACAATAGTTCTGTTCATTCTCTCTGCTACTCCATTATGCTATGGAGTCTTTGGAACTATCTTTTCCAACTTGATACCATGTTCCCTGCAATACTTCTCAAATGGACCCCTATACTCACCACCATTGTCAGTTCGAACACATTTAAGCTTTTGACCAGTTTCTCTTTCAACTCTGGCATGGAAATCCTTAAAGACATCAAGCACCTAATATTTAGATTTCAAACAAGTGGCCCATATTTTCCTCTAGTAATCATCAATAAAGGTAACAAAGTATAAAGCTCCTCCAATCGATTTATCAGTCATAGAGCAAACATCAGTATGAATTAAATCAATGGCATGTGATCTTTTATATGGAGGTGAACAATGAAATGCAACTCTGTATTCTTTACCAGCTAAACAATAAGTGCAGGTGTTCAAGTTTGTACCTTTCAAAGGAAGCAAATTCTTCTTGGTGAGGATGCCAAGACCTCTCTCACTTAGGTAACCAAGTCGCATATGCCATACATCAATGGAGGCATCTTCAACTACATTTACCTCCCCTTTAATCACCTTAGCTTGTGATAAGTAGAGACCAAGCTTCTTGCCTTTTGCAACAACAAGAGAACCTTTAGACAGCTTCCATTTACCATCTCCAAAGAAGTTATGATAGCCTTTATCATCAAGTGTACCAGTAGAGATCAAGTGTAGGCACATATCAGGTACATGTCTAACATCTTTCAATAGTAGCTTGCACCCAGTATTGGTTTCTAACCAAATATCTCCAATGCCTACAACACTAGCCATCCCCTGATTTCCCATCCAAACCTGGCCAAAATCTCCAGTAGTATACGATACAAAGAAATCCTGTCAGGGTGTAACATGATAAGAAGCAGCTGAATTAGCAATCCAGATTGTATCTTGACAAGCAAGATTTATACAACCATCATCACAAACAATGGCAACATCACCGTCATTAACAACTGCTCTTGTATCACTGTCATCATTTTTATCCACGACTTTACCCTTCTGATCTCTTATGTACTTTCTGCAATCCTTCTGAAAATGCCCAGGCTTATCATAGTAAAAACACTTGCCCTTCCTTGACTGAGATCTCCCTCTAGGTTTCCATTTTCTTTTTCTATTACTGAACTCTCTATCTTGTTTACCCTGAGAAAATTTATTTTGACTTCTCCCCCGATTTTCTGTAACAAGTGCATGAGACTCTAAAGTGCCTATCCCTTTTCTGCATTTCTCTTTATTCAGAATACTATCCTTCACTGACTTCAAAGTGAGCTTCCCATTTATAGCAGAGTTACTAAGTGACACCACTAAAGTCTCCCAACTATCCGGTAATGAATTCAACAGAATTAGTGCCTGAATCTCATCATCTAACTCAATTTTCATCAACGCCAACTAATTTAAAAAAACCTTGGAAGTCATTCAAGTACACCGTAGCATCATCACCATCTCGGTATTTCAAGTTCACAAGATCTCTTATAACAAAGGCCTTGTTTTACGCACTCTCTTTGGTAAATGTTTCTTCCAGCATCTTCCAAACCTTATAGCAATCATATTCCTGCGAAATGTGGTTGATTGACTTAGAAGATACCCATCTCCTAATAGCAGTAGTAGCTTTTCTATTTAAAGAATTTCATTTCGCCTCCTTTATATCGTCAGGTTTTATTCTTCTATTCTCAAACGGCAAGGCTAAATCATGATAATAAAGTTGATCCTCCATCAATGTCTTCCATAGAAAATAATTTGAAGAACCAAGTTTTATCATACTCGAATCTTCCTCATCCATTTTAACAGCACGAGAAATTAATAACCACAACCAGCCGCTCTAATACCACTTATTGGGAAAAAACATCGGCAATACAATAAAATCACAAACCACAACCCCTAATCCTTTTCCCACTTTGTGCAATTAAAATATCTGTCACGTCTGCACACACATAGCTTGGACGTTTTTACAATTTCATTGCCTAATCTGTGGATTTTTTTTAAGAATAGTGATTTATGTTATTTCTTTTTATTTTAGAATTATGGAATGCATGGATATGTGAGTTGATGAATTA
>CANYBF011474271.1:0-11724 GCA_948192965.1 Dalechampia spathulata | reverse complement strand
GAGAAGAGTTAGAAGCTAAGCCTGGTCAAGATTTTCACGTGGCAAGTCGGAGTTGTTAAAAGGGATCTCTTAGGTATCTATCATGTTATGTATATTTACATTAAGTACGATGTAAGTATAGTACTAAGATAATACCCAGAGACATCGAATTTAATTTATATATCTATTTAGTATTTTGGTTTTATATATATGTTGTTTAAGTTAATGAAAAATCGTATGACTGGATTTTAAATAGGTCGTCACTTACAGAGTATCTTATCATGCAAAAATTTTATTAGATTTTATGAAACTTCTTTTCGAAAGCTTTTATTTCAATGACAGCAAAATTTTTAAATTCCCTCATTTTCACGATTAAAATTATGACCAAAATTTGTATACCACTGCATTTGATTAATAATTTTAATATTACTTTTAATACTTTTAACTTATAAAAGAGGTTGAAAATCAATTTTTAACATCTCTTATGATATGTTTAACAGATTTCGGTGCCGAAGTGGAATCTGTTAAGCATATTACCGGAGCATATCATGTCTTATAAGAGGGATAAGGTGTGACATGTTGTTTTGGTATCATAGCATGGTCTTAAAGGTTTTATTGATATTTAATCATAGCTCTGGGTATTATCAGGTTGTATATTATTACTTACATTGTATATACATGTGGAAGCTTACCAGGTGCAATCTCATATTTTATAGATAGTTGATAAAAGATAGTAGATTAAAGATGTCAGATAGAGCTATGATTACCGGTGGTGAAGGTAGGGGAAATTATAATCCTCATAATGGTATTACAGATGCCGATGATAGGGTAGGTAGTGGTGATGGTGCCGGTGCAATAAATAGACATGGTCCTATTGGACCAGGGCCGACTGAGGCATCGGGATAGGTACCATTAATAATACCCTCGACTGTTACAACGGGAGAACAAATGATGGTGTTGATTGGTACTTTGATGCAATTATTACAGGGGTAGGCTGTAACCCCGCTGATTAAGCAACCAAAGAGGGAGTTTGATAAATTACAGAAGATGGGTGCTACTGAGTTTATAAGGATGACATACCCTTTAGTAGCTGAACAGTTGTTAGAGAGGATCCGAAGGGTATTTCAGAAGATGTGTTATTCAGATCAATTAAAGCTAGAGTATGTGATTTCCTTGCTTTACAATGACGCATATGAGTGGTGGAAGACAGTTCCATATAGTTTAGACAAGCCTCCTACACTGACCTGGGAGGATTTCTAGAGGGAGTTTTAGCAGAAGTACATTCTATCTGCATATACTGATGAGAAGCTATAGGAGTTTTTAGTACTGCGACAGGGTGATATGTCTGTAACTAATTATGAGAGGGAGTTTACTAGACTAGCTTACTATGGTATGAGGCTGTTGACCACTGGTAGGGATCGTTGTAAGCGGTTAGAGTAGGATTTGAGACCACAGATCAGGAAGCTAGTAGAGGCATTTATGTATGAGGATTTCTCTACCTTGATTGCTAGTGCGCTGAAATATGAGAAGACACTAAAGGAGGAGGAACACCTGATGACTCAATAGATTAGGAGAGCAACTCCTTCATCTAGTGGTGCCTCTAGTAATGATAGCAAGAGGAGACGGTTCAGAGGTTCCTTTACATACAGACTGAGAGGTATTAGGTAATTTCCATCCCGTTTTATGCCACCTAGACAGATGATAGGGAGAGGTCAGCTAAATCTAAGATCATGTGCTACTTATAATCGGATGTATGGTGGAGTTTTTTGGATGACAATGTGGATGGGAGTCTGCTATAACTATGGTGGACACGGACATATGGCACGAGATTGTAGCACACCACATGCTAGGTCGATACATACTGTCGCAGAGGGATTTAGCTCTGGTACAACTTCTAGATCAGTTGAGAGGAGTAGTTCAACACAATCTATTAGTAGAGGTCGCAGCAGAGTCATGGGAGCTATTGGTGGTAGCCAAACGTCTGTTAATCAACCTTAGGGATCAGGTGCTTCAGCCAAAGTGTATACCATGCATCAGTGAGATGAGGTTGGAGCTGCTGATGTGGTTATTGGTGAGTTTCATTTATTTGACTTTGATATTATGGTTTTATTTGATCCCGGCTCTACACATTCATATATTAATGCTATATTGAGTTGTCTAGCATCTATGGAGTTAGTACCAATAAGTTATGATATGATAATGTCTAGTTCAATAAGGAAAGATGTGGTAGTGAATTGAGTATTTAGAGATTGCCTGCTATAAATTCAGGGTGTTACTTTTCTTTCAGACTTGGTGGAGATGCCATTTAAGGAGTATGATGTCATTTTGGGGATAGATTGGCTAGCTCGATACCAAGCTATGGTGGATTATAAATTTAAGGTGGTTACATTTAGAGCACCTGAATTTATTAATGATCAGGTGTAGGGTATTAGATTGGTAATAGTATCAAGTTTGATATCAGCTACTATGGCTAGGAAGCTGATTTGTAGTGGGTGTGCAGCTTTTCTTGCTAATGTGATTGATACCCAGGTGGAGAAGCCAAAAGTAAAGAATATTCCTACTGTATGTGATTTTCCGGATGTATTCCCGGAGGAGTTACCTGGTATACCACCAATTAAGGAGGTAGAATTTGATATTGAGGTGATGCCTGGTGTAAAACCTATATCTCTGGCACCATATAGGATGACATTGATAGAGTTGAAGGAGTTAAAGGTATATTTACAAGAGCTTCTTAATAAGGGATCTATATGCCCTAGTGTGTCACCATAGGGAGCACCGATG
Source organism: Dalechampia spathulata (assembly GCA_948192965.1). NCBI lineage: Eukaryota > Viridiplantae > Streptophyta > Magnoliopsida > Malpighiales > Euphorbiaceae > Dalechampia > Dalechampia spathulata. The sequence continues at coordinate 8,964 of CANYBF011474271.1, read as the reverse complement.
TTATTTATAAAGAAAAGGATGGTTCTCTTTGTATGTGCATTGATTATTGACACCTGAATAGGGTGAATATGAAAAATAGATACCCTTTTCCATGGATTGATAACTTATTTGATTAGTTGAAAGGTGCATCAGTCTTTTCTAAGATTGATCTACGATCGGGATATCATCAATTGCGGGTAAAGGAGGAGAGCATCCCGAAGATAGCTTTCCACACTTGGTATGGTCATTATGAGTTTGTAGTCATGCCTTTTGGATTAACTAATGCAGTTGCTGCTTTTATGGCATTAATGAATACTATTTCAAACCATATCTTGATCAGTTTGTAGTAGTATTCATTGATGACATATTGGTGTACTCAAGGGATGCTGAGGAACATGACAGACATTTCTAGATTATGTTGCAGACACTTCAGGAGAAACCATTATATGCTAAACTCTTGAAATATGATTTCTAGTTAAAGCACGTGTCATTTTTAGGGCATATTATGTCTACGGAAGGTATAAGAGTAGATCCTAGCAAAGTGGAAGCAATACTTAATTGGAAGCCACCTAGCAGTGTTACAGAGGTACGTAGTTTTCTGGGTTTAGCAAGGTATTATCATAGATTTGTAAAGGGATTCTTGATGATAGCATTGCCATTCACTAAATTATTACGAAAGAACATCCCTTTTGAATGGACATAGAAATGTTAGAAGAGTTTTGACAAGCTGAAGGAGTGTTTAACGCAAGCCCCAGTGTTGGTGTTACCTACCCTAAGTAAAAAGTATGTTGTTTATAGTGATGTTTTACATAATGGTTTGGGTTGTGTTTTAATGTAAGAAGGTAGGGTAATAGCATATGCCTCTTGACAGTTGAAGCCTCATGAGAGGAATTATCCTATTCATGATTTGGAGTTAGTAGCGGTAGTGTTTGCGTTGAAGATATGACGTCATTATTTGTATGGTGAGAAATGCTATATCTATACTGATCATAAGAGCTTGAAATATTTAGAGACGTAAAAGGAGATGAATTTGAGGCAAAGAAGATAGATAGAATTAATTAAGGGTTATGATTATGTGATTGATTACTATCCTGGGAGAGCTAACTTAGTAGCTGATGCTTTAAGCAGGAAGACTTTAATGCATATTTATACTACACCGCTGAAGTTGGTACGTGAGGTAAACAAGTTGAATGCTTTATTATCTTTTCAGTTACATGGTGGAATAGTGGCATAATTATATATGAAACCGCTATTAGATGAGCAGATTAAAGAGGTCGTAATGAAGGATGACTTATATGTGAGATGGCCATAGTAAACTCGAGACAGTAGTAAGCCAAGGTTTGAGGTTAGTTTAGATGGATTACTGATGTATCAGGGATGTATATGAGTACCTAATGATGCATAGTAAAGAAGAGCATATTGAAAGAGGTGCATGAATCTCCTTACTCAACGCATCCTGGTGGTACAAAGATGTATTGAGATTTGAAGAGGTATTATTGATGGACGGGCATGAAGCAGGATATTGCAGACTATGTAGTTAGATGCCTCACCTGCTAGAAGGTAAAAGTAGAACACCAGGTATCAGCATGGTTGTTGACCCTGACTTTTCACCCTCGTGAAATTTTGGGTTTCTGTCGATTCGGTTCTGTATTAGTCCTCGATATCGACCACGGTAGTACATATATGCATGTTTGGCTTTCTCTGAGTGTTCTGGTACACAGAGCACATCGTAGTTGGTGGGGCCCACCAAGATGTTTAACGGGGCATGCCACCCTTATCAGCTTCCTCTGAGCATTCTGGACATGCAAAACACACTGAATGCATAGCACTGCATGCATAACACTTTGGTGGAATAAAAATGCTCAGTAGGGCCCATGTGATGGTAGGGCCCACCCGGAATAGGACTATATGCCAAGAATAGGATGCTTGGTGAGGCCCACCACCTGGGGCCCACCTAACTAGGAGCCATTTTACACAGTGCTCTAATATGTCAAATAACGCTTATTTGACATAAGAAATATGTTGCATTTCACCCGTGCGAGGTGAAACACGCAAACAAAATGGATTTAGTGCATAACACTATGCAAGAAAAAAAGACGTTTGGTGGGGCCCACCTTTTGGACCAAATCCGGAAAACTTTTCACTGCAAAATGTCTTAATATGTCAAATGATACTTATTTGACATATGGCTCACATCCCGTTTTGCTCATACAAGGCGGCGCGCATAGGGTGAAAATGCTATATGCACCGCATATAGCACTATATGTTACGCATGTAGCAAAAAGAAGACGTTTGGTAGGGACCACTTTTGGGACCAAAACTAATGTGCTCTGCATAGAAAAACATCTTAGAATGTCAAATGATGCTTATTTGACATGAAAAATGCGTTACATTTCACCCATACGAGGTGAAATGCATGAATAGGGTGCATGGCACTATACGCACTATTTGACAAAAAAAGACGTTTGGTTGGGAGCCTTCTCAGGACCAAATCCAGAAAAATTTGCATTGCACAATACCTTAGTATGTCAAATGATGCTTAGTTGACATATGGATCACATCCCGTTTTGCTCGTACAAGGTGGCGCTCATAGGGTGAAAATGCTACATGCACCGCATATAGCACTATATGCTACACATATAGCATAAAAAGACGTTTGGTCGAGAGCCTTCTCGGGACCAAACTGGATGTGAGCCATATTACACAATGTCTTGGCACATAAAATGATGCTTATAGGGCATGGGACGCACATCCTAATGCAACCCCAGTGGGCCCCATACGATGGGTCAAAAGGCTATATGCGGAGCATGTAGCACTACATACTGCACACATAGGCTATGTGTGGCGCACATAGCACTATGTATGGCGCACATAGCCTAAAAATTTTCAAATCTAGACTAAAAATTACAATTTTTCCAAACCCTAATTTGGCTCTATAAATATAGAGCTTGGGTTCAGTATTAGGGGTTCAAAATTTGCTCTAAAGAGTAACCAAAACTCTGCCAAATTATTCCACAATTAATTAAACACTTAATTAATTAATTGCTTAGGATTTAGAGACTAATTGGCTCTAGTTAGGCTCCCTAAACAAGTTTGGAGTGAAGATCTTGAAGAAAATCCTACCGCCAAGAGGTAAATTCTTCCCCTTTCTTCCATTTTCTTCAAAAATCTTCCAATTTTCTCCCGTTTTTCACCAGTTTTTCACCCGATCTGACTCTTTCAGTAACATTAAAGGCTCCTCTATGCCTCTAGTGTTCTAGATCTGCCATATACTTGTCAGATCTAAATAATTTTAACCTTAAAATTATTTTTCTTGAGTTGGATGCAAATCTATGAAGTGAAAATCCATTTTCAGGCTCCGATCTGCCTAGATCGGGGTCGGATCTCGAGTTTTTGTTGAAAAACCTTTGATTTTCCTCTATTTTACAAACTATGTATACCACATATGCTACTATGTGTGCCACACACAACCTATGTGTTGCACACATAGATCTATGTGCTGCGCACATAGATCCCGAATTTCACAGAAAAAATTCATTTTTCACCCGATCCACTTCGGATTTGATTTTTCCAGCAACTCCAGAGGCTTGTCCATGCTCTTAAGGTTCTGGATCTATTAAATATTGTCTAGATCTAATTGATTTTAGCCTTAAAATTAATTATCCAAATTAATTGCATAATTAAATGTTTGGATTGCAAAACGGAGGTCAATTCGAGCTCAAAATGAGGTACTGTCTTCATTAAAGTTGCATATTTTGTCTGTAGTCATTTCTGTACTGACAGATTTGATTTTCTTACAGATTCATGAACTATGTATGCCACATATCATGCTATGTGTGCCACACATAGCCTATGTGTGGTGAACATAGTCTGATACGCGACGCACATTCCCTGGAAAATTTCCTGAAAATCGCATTTTTCGATTGTTTTCAAAACTGATTTGATTTTTTCAGTAATATTTGATGCTTTACAGTGGCTCAAGTATTTTGGATCTATCATAAAATAATTACATTTAATTAATTTTGACCTCAAAATTAATTTTTTAACGATCAAATGCTTATTTGGTACATATAAAATTCAGTTTTTGAAAGGATTGGATTCAAATTGGTTGAGGGGCTATCTCCAAATTATTCCAAGTGATGTCAGCACTCCCATTTGATTTTCCATGATCAAACAAAAATAATTTTTCTTAAAATTATTTTTATTTTCACGATCCAGCTTGTATAAATTCATGTGATTATTGCCAAATAATTGCTGGATTTTGACTCTTGGTTCATGCTTTTACATAGCATTGGACTAGTCAAATAAATCCTAAATTCATTTGCTACTAATGAATTTATTTGTGTTTATTTTGCATAATATTATTTGTGCATTTTTGGCTCATGCAACCCGAGGTGGAATAGTACCCTAGGAGGAAGGGGGTGTTACTTAACACCCCAAAATATGTATGCGAGGACATTTTTATAATAGGATAGGATTATTATTGGTCTATAATAATTAATACCCTATATCCTGTATGTATCCCCTAATTCCTCGATCCCTTTCATCGACCTCTCGGTATTACTTTTATTTATGGATGGATTTATATTTGCCTAAATATATGTCATTCATGTTACATGCCATGTCACATGACATATCACACACTACTATGCCATGCCATAACATACCATACTTCGTATGCTTATATGTATGAATATGGTAATACAATCCAAATACACCAATACGCAATACAATACGTATAATTTACCATGTCATCTTCTAATATGCCATGCCATGCCGTTATGCCATGCCACATTACATGTCATATCGTATGCCATGACATATGCTATGTTGAATACTAATTCACATACGTATCACTATGCCATGCCATGCATATGCCATGTCATTACACACATCTATTGCTATGTTATATCATGCATATGGTATGTCATTCACTATGCCATATCATACATATGCCATGTCATACATCATTTCATATATCATACATATGGTATGTCATTCATTATGCCATGTCATGCATATGTCATGCCATACATCATTTCACATGTCATGCATATGATATGTTATTCATTTCACATATCATACATATGGTATGTCATTCACTATGCCATGTCATACATATCTCATACCATTCTACATATACATTATATCATGTCATACATATGCTATGCCATAAATTATTCCACATGTCATGCACATGGTATGTCATACATCACTTTACATGTCATGCATATGATATGTCACTCACTTCATATACCACACATATATCATGCATTCTATTAACGCCAACACGATCCAAAAAATGCTAACGCATTATGCTATATATGCTATTTGTCATGATTATATGCTTATATATCATGCTAGGTTGCTGATGTGTGTCAATTTGTATGATTGTTCTAGCAGTTTTAGTTAGTTTCTAATGTTCCAATTGTTGTATTTTTTCTTTGAATTAGTAGCATTTGATGATTTTGTTGAAGTGTGTAGCAATAGGGAAGCAACCAAGAGAAGTGAAGAGTTTTAGGGCATTTCAAGTCAAGTCACGATCGTGACATCCAAAGTCACGATCGTGATAGAAAGAATGCAAGGAAGACACCTCCAAGCAAGTCACGATCGTGACATTCAAATTCACGATCGTGATAAAAGCTAAGCCATGAGGAGTAGAGCCAAACCAAGTCAAGTCACGATCGTGACATTGAAAGTCACGATCGTGACATTGAAAGTCATGATCGTGACAGAAGGATTGAAGCCCGAGTACATTCAAGCAAGCAAGTCATGATTGTGACTTCTCAATTATGAGCCCTTTTAAGTATGAAATCTGCAAGAGATTGAGGGGGAAAAAGGGATCCATGAGGGGAACAAAGATAAAAAGCTTTAATGGAGACCTCATGGGCAAAGCAATCAACAAGATGGGCAAAAAATGCAAAAAAATTGGAGTTAAAGCCGGAGGACCCCCACTCAAAGCATAAAAGGAGGATGACATCTAGGGTGAAGGCATTCATCATCTACACCAGCAGCTTCTGGGTTTTCTTTTGGCAATTTCGTATAGTGTTCTTCTTTGTTCTTCTTGTATCTTCTTTCTCAGCCATGAGAGGCTAAGTACTTTATGTAGGATTTGAATTCTGAATCCCTTTTTGGGATAGCTGTTATGTTTGTGCTTGTTAACATTGCTATGAATGTTTAATTCTAAAGTTTGATTTTGGGAACAAACCTCTGCTATGTAATTACAACGAGAGTTGGATTATAGAATGCTTGTTCATTACAAGATGTTCAAACCTAAAGGTTAGTTATCTAATTGATTACTTAAGCTCTATGATTGCAGCGAGAGTTAGATCGTGGAAAGCTTACTCATTCTGGTTAGGGTAGTGTGTAAGAGAGATCTTCATACCTTTAATCCCTGTATGATTGTTGGATAGTCTCCCTAATTAGAGAACCCTAATTATGACTAAGGAATTCTGAAGATTAGAGTGAGGTTTAGTTGATTTCACCTTGAGAGAGGGAATTTGATGCGATGGGATATCTTGGGTAGCAATAAGCACATGTACGATTATCCTAACTTGGTGATGATGATTTCAAGTCCTATGTTTCACATCAATTATTTTATTCTTTAGTTAAAACCTATTTCCATCTTTCTACTTATATGTCTTTGCAACTACCTACTTCCAAAATATCAACCTCTTATCCTAGCCTAAACAAACCATAAATCTAAGTAGTGGTGGATAAATCATTAAATCCTCGTGGGATCGACATCTTACTACAACTATTTGTATACTTGCAATGAAGTAGTGAACAAAACTACTATCGTCACAGGAGCGATCAGTTGCCATGTCATGCATATTATATGTCATTCATGTTCACATGTCATGCATATGCCATGTTACTTTATCGCTATTTCACATGCCATGCTATCCAAATGTCATGTAGCCTTATATGCCATTTTATGTGCAACCTTGCAACACCAAATCGCATGTCGTGTTGTGTGCTTACATAGACGCTCATATGCTTGCCTGTTGAGGACAATTAATTCCAACTATAATGGTAAAATCAATTTTGGAAACTCATAGAAATAGATCTCCACCACCCGAACCCAATCTCTGAAGGGTTTAACTAGCACTCATGCTATGGGTCGGTTGGACCAATCTGGAACCATCCGGTGGTGACTCCCTTATGACTCTTTCGAGTCCGTATCATTTCTCGAGGGAACCTTCAAGAAGACTGTGCTTCCGCTCCAAGTGTGGTCCTCGGTCTATGAGTATTGCAATCCTTGCTCTAGGCTTCAATAAAAACTGACACTCATAATTATTTATTATATTCTTTATCCATTCCGGAGTGGAAATGAGAGCGGATTACTATGGATTTTATGACTGGCTTGCCATTGACACAGAGGAAACACGATGCTATTTGGGTGATTGTCAATTGATTGACTAAGTTGGCTCATTTCTTGCTAGTGAGGATGGATTATAGTTTAGATTGATTGGTAGAATTGTATATCCAAGAGATAATGAGGTTGCATGGAGTACTATTGTCAATAGTGTCTAACCGTGATCCACGGTTCACTTTTAGATTCTAGGGTAGCCTGTAAAAGGCCCTTAGAACTAGGGTGAATTTTAAACTACTTTCCATCCCTAGACTGATGGACAATCCAAGAGAGTTATACATATTCTGGAGGATATGATGCAGGCTTGTGTATTGGAGTTCAAAGGTAGCTAGGATAGATATTTACCACTGATGGAGTTTAAGTGTAATAACAATTATTAGTCCAGTATACAGATAGCTCCTTATGAAGCTTTATATAGATGGAGATGTTGAACACCTTTATGTTGGGACAAGGTAGGTGAGAGGAAATTGATCAGGCCTAATATTGTACAACATATGAAGGAGAAGATCAAAACAGTGAAGGAAAGACTTAAGGCAGCTAATGATAGACTGAAATCATATGTAGATCTGAAGCGAAGAGATATTGAGTATAGTGTTGGTGATAAAATATTTCTAAAGGTTTCTCCTTGGAAATAGGTGATGAGATTTGGTAAGAAAGGTAAGCTAAGCCCGAGATTCAAAGGACCATATAAAATATTGGAGAGAGTGGGTCCCTTGGCGTATAGATTGGCTTTACTACCAGAGTTGGAGAAGATCTATAATGTATTTCATGTATCGATGCTTCGAAGGTATAGATCTGATCCTTCACATGCGTTACCAATGGAATCAATCGAGATGTAGCCCAATATGACTTATGATGAGGAGCCGATATCTATTCAAGCCTGAGAGATAAAGCAACTAAGGAAGAAGCAGATACCATTGGTGAAGGTCCTCTGGAGATTCCATAAAGAAGATAAGGCAACGTGGGAGCATAAGGAGGATATGCGAAGACAATACCCCTAGCTTTTTCATAGGTAAATTTCAAGATGAAATTTATTTTAAGGGGGGAGAATTGTTGCACCCATAAATAGGGGGTTAGTAGGATGAGAGTATAAGTTATAACTAAAGAACTAATAACATAATATGTAATTTAAGGAAAAATGAACTTGAGCTTATATTAAGTTACACAAGTATAATCGGGTCAAACATGGAGACTAAATAGTACATATTTGGGTCGAGGAGTATGATAGGATAGAATAATATTTGGGATAAAAACTAAGTTAAATATACGAATTAAAAATATTAAAGTTAAATGTGCTTGAAAGTGGAGGATGGGTGACCTTCACGAGAAATGTACGATTTTCAATCGCGTAAGCTGTTTTAGACGATTTAAGCTATGGAATTTTATCCGGAGTAAATTGAGGATTCTATTAAGCTATTTGGAGGTGTTTAGGATTGAAATATAGCTAAAGATATCGAAAAGGACATAAATTGTCACACCCAGCCCATACCCAGGATGACATGCTCCCGTAGCCCAAACAGTGACCCTCACCCGAGGACCAAGGCCTGAACCACAAGGGATACCTCGTATAGACATCGTATGGGGACACGATCAAGCCTAATGGTGGTTTG